>JANTCA010031091.1:31907-43351 GCA_024741275.1 Chironex yamaguchii | reverse complement strand
CTATCTATCTATCTATCTATCTATCTATCTATCTATCTATCTATCTATCTATCTATCTATCTATCTATCTATAGACATGAAGCTGTCTTTGCTTCATCGATATTTTCTAGTTTCATACACTGCCCTACATACACCTCTCTCATTTTACATTGATAATTTAGACCTTTCTCACTCATACTTACAGGTAATGTTATTTTTATATTTGCTCTAATATTTGCTTCTAAGATATGTCTACACCTATTCACCCCAGCCTTTGATCTGTAGTCCTGTGTAAAGGGATCATAAAGGTTGGAAATCATGGAAACTGCAAATTGAGGTATATTACAATTCAAGAATATTGTGATATTTCAATGCTACAAGAATTTGATCAACCTCACCACAAGCGTTTTAGATCCACGAGAGTCACAAACACTGATCTGTACTTGAGCTTGGCTTTTTAACTTATGTGATCTTGATGAGCAGTATGCTGAATAGGTACGAGGAGAAAGAATTAAGTTTATTATGAATGAAGTAAATAGACCTAAGCTACCAAATCTGAAAATTCTATATATAAAAGAAAGTGACTGAATATTTCAAGAAAATAGAGGCAGTGCTTAGTGAGATTTCACCACATGATGACGAACGAACAATTTGATGTATGCTGCTACTGTCACTGTTGTGACTGAACACATAACTGTAAAGAAAGCAATGAAATCATTAATGACCCATGGTAGAAAAGGAGATTAGAAGAGCAACTAAGGAGAAATGTAATTAGATTTATAACAACGTAAAAAAGAAAAAACTGACAAAAACACATAGGAGACCTTCAAAAGAAGTATCGATTAAGAGAAAAAGAAGTTCAATGTGTAATTGAAGAGTTAAAACAGAGAAAGAAGTTCAATGTGTATTTGAAGAGTTAAAACAGAGAAAGAAGTTCAATGTGTATTTGGAGAGTTAAAACAGAGAAAGAAGTTCAATGTGTATTTGGAGAGTTAAAACAGAGAAAGAAGTTCAATGTGTATTTGAAGAGTTAAAACAGAGAAAGGAGTTCAATGTGTTTTTGAAGAGTTAAAACAGAGAAAGAAGTTCAATGTGTATTTGAAGAGTTAAAACAGAGAAAGAAGTTCAATGTAAATTTGGAGAACTAAAACAGAGAAAGAAGTTCAATGTGCATTTGAAGAGTTAAAACAAAGAATAGTTTCAAATGACGAGGAAGCTATTCTGGACTGATAATGCATCAGCTTAATGAATTGATAAGATTAAACAGGAGGTTGAATTTAACGATTCAGAAAATATAGAAATGACAGAGAACAACTGAAAATGACATTGCAGATATTTCCAACCGAAAAGCACCAGGCTCTGATTTGGTTCAGGTATTCTGGCTAATAAAATTCACAGTTGTGCATGACCAATTCATGGTACAGCTGAATAACTGTTTGTTGCCACATGAGCAGAAAAGCTGCTACAAAAATTCAGAAGGAACACGAGATTAACTGCTTATTGATAAAATGCTAATACAAGAAGTGAAGCAGAGGAAGAAAAACTGTTGTCATAGTGTGGGTTGACTACAAAGACCTACGACATGGTCCCACATTCATGGCCGGAGGAGTGTCTGGAAATAATTGGAATTGCTGAAAACGTAAAGAAGATACTTTTAAACAGCATGAAAAGGATACGAGATATGGATACGAGAGTCAAGATGGATACCAGAGTCAAGATATTGTGAAGAAAGCCTTAGGGATGTCCAAAAAAGGGGCTATTTCAACGAAGATTCGCTATCATCATTGATGTTGCTGTTAGCGTTCACCCCAAAGCCAGTGATCCAAAGAAATTTTCGTCATGGATATGAGTTGAGAAATTGGGAAAAGATAAGCCACTTCAGTTCATGGATGATCTCAAGCTGTATGCCAAGAATGAGGAAGGGATCAACTCTTTGATACAGACAGTTTATGTGCTCAGCAGTGACATTGGTATGCAGTTTTGGGTACTAAAGTGTGCTAGAATCATTATCAAAATAGTAAAAGCGATAACACCTGATTGCATTATGCTACCCGACGAAAAGAGAATAAAACAATAAACGAAGATTGTTCATCTAAATAAGTAGGTCTCCTTAAATTTGATCAGGTAAAGCAAAAAGCGATAAAAACAATTCTTAAAAGATGAGTATAAACACAGTTGAGAAAGAGCATCAAAAGCGAAATTGAATGGTTGGAATATGGTGCAAGTTATCAACCCATGGGAAGTCTTTTTATTGTGGTATTCTGCTTCCTTGATTGGAGCAACTTAGGGAGAAATACCCATAACATTTTGACTAGCATTACAAAGTTTCCGCCATAGATTGACATAGACGTACAGTTTTGTGGTAAAGTGCACTATAGAAAGGTATATATATATATATATATGTATTCTGATGAAGAGAAAATCAATGAATTGGTGTATTTTTTGAGTTTTATATATATATATTATGTATATAAACGTTGCTAATGGAAAATTAAGAGATAAAAGTATTGAACAAGTTAATTGCAATTTTCAGAAAAAAATGATGAAACTCTTTATCTCAAAGCTCAAAGTTAAAGAATGAAAGGCATGAATGATAAATATGATTAAAAGTACGAACTAATTATATATGAAAGGGGGTGAATGTCAACATTGCCATGCCAAATACGAGACGCAAAATACAATAAACCATTAAGATTAATTATGAGTAAAAAATGTCTGAAATATTCATGTAAAAAAAAGAATAACAAACTATGACAATGTAAAAATAAGAGGTGCAAATGTAAAAAATGTCAAGATACAATCTACATGAAAAATGTTAGACAAACATATTTATTTATGAACAATATATGTTAGAAGCAAATATTAGAGCTAATATAAGAATAACATTATTTGTAATTATGAGTGAGAAAGTTCTAAATTATACATGATAAATAAGAGAGGCATTGTCAAAGATATCCATATAAAACATGCAAAAAGATAAAACCTATGGGACCTATATTACCATATATCAACGTAAAACATATAAGAAACATAATTCAAAGTAAAGTCGCGAATTTTGAAAAATATAAATAAACGTTCTCAAACGAAAATGTCTATCTTTCTGCTGAGATTTCGGACAACAAAATCATGAACCAGTATTATTTTTAGAATCTTGATTTATAACAAGATAAGTGAAGGTTGACTTGCTTATGGTATTCTTACTGCTACTTATGTGAGGACTCGACCATTCAGTTATGGCATGGAGAGAAGAGAAGAAATATTAATCATAATTTGTTGACAATGACATTGTGACACCCAAATAGATAGTTCATGATCTTGGATTCCATGACCTTTAATCTGATAACCACGATATATATCTCAATCTTCACACATCTAGTATAAGGAGAGACGCCAACTCTATATTAACACGCGCAAGGGATCACAAGGCGTGGCCACACTGACAGGGGTTTCGCACTGCTTGGATTAGCAATAGGCTTTTCAGTGGGCACCTGGCAATAAAGGAAGACACTTTGAACCTTGAGGTGATAGCAAGCGTATCCGAGTTAAAAATAGTCTCCAATATTGCCTGCTTTGCAGAACTGACTACCAACATTTTATGGGCATTGTTTATATATACACGTGGTTTCATTACCTGAAGAAAATCTGAAAACAAGTAAGATAACATCGATGAAGTACACTAGTCATTATCTTCTAGATTGAACGATTGATATTCCGTGATTTCTACATTTCTACAAGATAAACTGTGTAAACACGGCAGTGACGCATTTATTGGTTCTATATCAAAGTTGTCATTTTGAGTCCAAGCATCTTACTTACGTCAGCATGAATATAAAACAGGACTCAACTAACAACAAAGAAGATTTTATCTTTAGTTTAGCCAATTAGTAACGTAAAATTTAGTTTATGAAGGATTTGTGTGATATATTTGCCTCTGCTCTAGTCCATGGTTACGTGTTGATCCCACTGTGTAATATTAAACAAGATAAGTGATCCATCTGCAATTTGTTTTAATTAGAATTTTAATTGACTATCTCAAGACAAGGATCCTGTAAGAGTTATTTTCACTTATCCTTCTCGGAAAGGGTACAAAACTGACCGAAGCTGCTCCATCGAATTCCGGTTAAAAGCCTGGCCATTTATTCAGATAAAGTGCTTACATTTTAAGGACGTGCAAATGAAGTGCAAAAAAAGCTTGCGCGAATTAATTGTAAACAAAATCGGCATTTTGGGCGGATGCGATGAGTCAGATTAAATTAAATATGTCTGACGTTAAATAACAAATTCAACACATTCACAACACACACCAATATTTACTTACAATATTTTTCTTTACTCCCTTCCTTCTTTTGTCTCCCCCTCTTTCCCCTCTCTCCTCTCTCGTCCGTCTCTCCTCCCTCTCTTCCTTTGTCTCTCTCTCAGCATTCTCTACTTTCTCCTGTATTTTCTCTATCTACACTACCACTTCTCTCTCTCTTCTCTCCTTTTTCTTTTCCGTCAGCTCTCTCTCCTCTCCTTCCACTCTCTTCAACTTCACTTGTCTCTTTTCTATCTACTGTAAATCTTCTCCCTCGCCTTTTTTCTACTTTCTCTCCTCCCTCTCTCCATCTCTCTCATTTCGTTTCTTCCTTCTCTTTAACCCTTGTCTCTTCTTTCTATTTTTCTCTCAATGAGGATTGTATTACCATCATCTCTTTGATATTGCTAAAATTTATGAGCAGATCTGTCTATCCATTTGCTGCTAGTGTCAGCATACTTCTGCTTGCCTTCAGCTTTTCTCCTATGATCTTTCCGGAGACAGCAAGACATCCTAGTCTTTCTTTTTTATCACTTGTCCTAATAAAGTGAATTGGCGTTTTCTTATCATTCTTGCTCATTCAAGTGCTTCTTTCTTTTCAAAATGTTGTGTTTTTGAAGCTCTCATTGTATGAAACATCTATCACTCAGCACTTTGCACTTTTTCCTCTCTATTACGTGCGATGATGCAGCATTGGCAGCCATACATTAGGATTGCGCACTTATAGTAATATTTATCCCTTAACTTTGTTTCTACTGTTCATTTTCAATGCCTGGGGATGGTATGCATCTTATAAACACAATTCATCACCATGCCAATTGCATGTACAATTCCATTATCACATCTTCCATCTTTCTTAACGATGCTTACTAGATTAAGCTTTTGAAACGTGATCAATCCATTAGTGCAATTATCTAAAGAACTGAACGTACTTCTATGAAGACCTAAGGTAATTAGAACATATCACGCCTCTTGCAAAATGCACGTCACGTGAATTTCCTAGATCCAACTTGACCACGAAATTACAACAGTAACTTGATTCAACAACTCAATGCAACAATTGAGTAAAAACCCCAAGTAACGGCGGGCTTACAAAGATCTATACAAAAAGTTTTGAAACCGAGTTGCAAAATCTTTGGAAGCAAGTAAGGCTAGCTACTACTATAACTACATTCAAAAGAACAACAACAGTATGAAACAACTATGGTCAGTAATTAAATTAGCTATTGACATTAGAAAATCAAGCAAAATAAATGTTATTAGCAAGCTCAAGGAAACATTTGATCCAGCTGTTATTGCTAACATTTGCAATGAGTTCTTCGTTAATGTATCCCTTAATATCACTAAAAACATCCCAGGAAATGTTAAGTCACCTATGAACTTTATGAGTAGAAGAGTTAGAAATTCTTCCTTTACTGCTCCTTCAGTCCCATCTGAAATATCTGATATAATCGCTCTTCTAAAATTTGGAAAATCCCTTCGTCCAGATAGCATCCCAATGAAAACCTTGAAGTTTCTTTCTCCCTTGATATCATCTCCACTTTTTCAAATCATAAATGAGTCACTTCAAACTGGAATATTCCCTGACAAGATAAAATTGGCTAAGGTAATCTCGCGTTTTAAGAAAGATTGCTTGTTGAGAGCATCTAAATATAAACCAACTTCTCTCCTTTCTGTCTTTAGTAAAATCACTGAAAATCATGTATGAACGCATAATTTTTAGAGACATATTAAATATTATATCGTTTGCAATTTGGATTTCGTGCTAACTATTTAATATATCATAGTAAGTTTTACAGAAGACATCAAAAACCCATTGGACAACAGGAAATTTGACTGTGGAATCTTTCTAGATCTTCAAAAAGCATTAGACACTGAATAATGATGTTCTTTGAACTAAGCTTGAACACTATGGAATCAGAGGACCTATCCTGAATTGCTTTAAATCTTATCTTTCTGATAGAAAACAATGTGTTTCAGTTAATGGATCAAACTCAAATTGTCATAGTGTCACTTGTGGAGTCTCACAGGATTCTGTCCTTAGTCCTCTTCTTTTCCTAATATACATAAATGATTTACCTTTTTCATCCTCAAGACTAGTCATTAATCTATTTACTGATGATACAAAAAACTACTGTGAATCTGATAATATTTATGAGCTACAAAGAATGGTTATAACAAAACGCAAGAACGTGATAACATGGCTTGATGTAAAGAGATTATCTTTGAATATGGATAAGACTAATTTCATTGTGTTTAAGTCTCCACAGCATCGTTTCACTGAAATTGTTGATATCAAAGTTGGCAATCTCCCTATTAAACAGGCAAAATAGGTCAAATTCCTTGGCGTTCTTCTAGATAAAAATCTATCATGGAAATACCACCCGACTGAACTATCTAAGAAACTGGCTCGAACGTGTGGCAAGTTTCTTAAAGTAAGACACTTCCTACCCATTGATTATTTGGTCTATCTGTATATTTCTTTATTTTAGCGTTTTTTTAATGTGGTATCTAAGTCTGGGGACTTACGTTTGAAATTCATATTAAACAGTATTTTTGTTGCAGAAAAGAGTTGTAAGGGCAATTTCATTTGGAAATTATGCTGCACCTTCTTCTCCTATCTTCAGTGACTTGAAGATTTTAAGGCTGCATGATATTTTTCAATTAAAATTGCTCATTTTTGTGTACGAATGTGTCAGTAAAATCTCTCCAGCAAACTTCCATACTTTCTTTGATTATTGTCAAATGTTTATCAATATGGTACACGGCAAGCAAAAGTGACATTTTTTTGAGTCAAAAAACACCTTTTAATATGGTCTGAAGTCAGTGCGCTACTATGGGGCAAAGTGCTGCAATGAAATTCCTGATGATATCAGAAGATCAACATCTGTAAAAAGCTTTCAACTAAATCTAAAAACATTCTTTTTTGAAAAGGGTTATTAGATATCCCTTTCTAATTCTAACTGTGATCGACTGAAAACATGGCTTAGGCAAAGTACTTTTCACTTGACTTATTAGCTAAAATTATTGCCTTTTTGCTTCTTAACTTTACCAAGGGGTGCTCTTTGTTCGATTAGTTATCAAACTATTGAGAGAGCTGCTCTTCTAAAGGACTCCTTCCATACAATTTAGTTTGTTTCTGCGTTCTTGCATGGTAGTTGAATCTTCTGTATTAACCTGTATTTTAATTGATTGTTTAGTTATTCTTACTAAATTGTATGTAATGAATCTGAAGTGAAATGAAGTGAAAAAAAGTGGCTAATCTTTCTCGTTTTCAAAAGGGTGGTAGACAGACCTATATTTGACTCTGTACGTGACAAGTACAAAATAACTATCTTTACTCAATATTTTGTAATTATTTCAACACCAGTACTAAGTATGTGATCCAAATTTACAGAGAGAATACAAAACATCTAGCTAATCATTTATTCAAACCAGTTCTTTTACATTGATGTTGAAGAGTAAGACAATTGCAAAACATGTCACGTCTTGTTTAATAACAGTAACTAGTTATTAACTTGATTTGATTAGATCACTGAGCATAAGCATTCAAGAAATGACTTTTAAACGTAGGATCACATTAATATGATAGCCTCTACGCAGAGTACAGGGCCCTATCACAAAGTTGTTTTTCAAATCTAGTTCTTTGTAGCTAACAAGAACAGAGGATGAGACTTTGAGAAAGGACGTACATGTAATACTCGTATCAGGGCAATAGATGTTTTTGGCTTTTACCAATGGGCACTTACAAGCAAGGTGTAATTTACAGTACATCTACCATATTACTCATCACTATCTCACTCGTTCAGCAAAAGCATTGTTGCCTTCTACGCATTGATGACTTCTACACTTTTATTCGAAACCTATTGACTATATTTTTGTTCCGAATCTTTAAACGTCCAAAAAAGAAAACTTCTAAGGCAGATGTAACCTGGATAATTTCCTGTTTAGTGACGTCTGCCGATACACAATTATTACACTTTTTAATTTAAATCAGGAAATAAGAATCAAATAATCTTCCTAAATGAAAGGACGAAGAGGATAAGAGATACAAAGATATTAGGACTCACAAGTCAGGATGTCAGCCAAATTCCCCGCTTACATCTGCATCTTATTCCATTGTCTACACCTGCCCTTAAGTCTTCATTTACTAGATTCTTACATTGGATACCACGGAGACAACGAAAGTAAAACTTTAGGAAAATACACATCACACGTGCTCCAACAAATGATATAGGGTGGTAAAGTGTGACGTCGTGAAAATCTTTTATTAAATTTACAAATTTTAATTATGAACTTTGAAAGAACTGCAACAAATTAACAAATTTGTCAAACTTCACTGAAGAATGAAGAAAATTGTCTGAGCTATGGCCGTTGGAGGATTTATGATTTCCTATAGAACCTCTGTGTTATTGAACTGACTATCAATTTGTCATATCTCTGACAATGTTTTTAAATTTGTGTAAAATTTGGCATTTGGGGCTATTATATAGTATACTTTCGAAATAAGTGCTTCAAATCCATATATTCAAATGACATTATCACTTAAGTATCCTTTGATTGCAATAATTTTCTGCTTCCTTAGCACCCCGCTGAAGAAGACCGAGTTTTATCACCACGCATTTTGCGTAATGATCACATAGTTTGTTTTCCTCCTTCTACGAAGCCATGAGTAGTTTTTGGGAGCCAAATCTCATTTGATGTAGTTTACCTTAGTCCCAAGCAAAATGTTTCACTGGCCGGTCACGTGAAGTCACGGGCGGATCCAGCGCAAAATCCGACATTCGCAAAACTAAAATCTTCTGGCCACACCCACCTTGCCAGGCCCACTTTGGCACGCTCATTATGCCACGCCTATGCCTATGCCTTGCAGTAGCATGTGATGTATACTTTAGAAATGAGCATGGTTGACCTGACTAAGATAAAACTATCCGATGTATTAGTCACTGCTCCTTGAATATGGTAATTGCTCCCCTCAACAGTGATCTAAGTGACAGCTATAAAAGCCCATAATTAAAATAATCTTTAAATATTTATCAAAATTGGCCAATAATTACAGTAAGAAGACATATAATGCAAGAAAGGATTCATTGGCAGGACTGTTGCTGGGTAATTTAGTTTTGATAAGACTGGGCTGCCTTGCCAAACAAGCTAAAACACCATGCCAAGGGATTACCCATGTTCGAGGTTTCCAATTTTGATATCCCAGATATGAAACCCATGCAAACTAAATACCAACATACAAACATTGCCGATAGAAAGGAAAAGCAACTGGGAATCTCGAGAACATCGTAAATTATCAAGAACTGACAATTCACTGCTCCATTTGAACAATGTCTAATATTAACAATATTCAGCTATTATATGCGTCTGGTTGAACAGCGTTTATCATTAGATAAGTTAAACTATTAAGTATTCCAGAGGCTCATAGCGATTCTCTGACTTGATTTCTTTAAACAGTGACTGTTGTCAAGTGTAAGCTAATGCAGTATCAGTAAACGTCTAAGATTACAATGTCATCTACCTGTCCTAGTGTCTCATCAGAATTTAAGATATTGATCAATTTCATCCTTCTGTTGTGCCGTATTGCATATTTGTTAATAACTGAGTCAACATCAACTTTCATATCTTTTGTGTGCACAGAGATGCTAGACTATTGAGTCTTTCCTGACTCATTGCATTTGTAAAATAGGTTTTTATGGGTCTTAGGGATGATGCTGAATGCTCACAGGTGCAGCTAATGAAAGCAAGAGTTGCCAAGATGTAAAGAAGAGTAACAATGTTTGGGAAGAATTTTTAATTCTTATTTTAGTGTCTCTGATATTGCTGAAGGAAGCTCATCATATGGGCAGTCAGTCCATTTAGAGTCCCAGCTATCCACCTCATGTAAAACACAGGTGGCTTTTGGTAGGTCATCCATATGCTGAATGCAGAGATTCTTGAAGTTTTCCTTCCAACGCTTGTCAAGTCTTTGTATGTCTATTTCTTGGGCTTTGGTAGATTGTACATCTGACTCATTATCATCCTTTTGAGAAGGTCCATCCTTTCATTTCTGTACAACTGCGACCAGGATGGTCCTTTGATCTACAGTGGTGCAATGTTTGATTTTCTCATAGTAGAGTCACCCCATAGTAAAGTTATCCCCATGTCACAGAGTCATCTGACATTCAAATTTTGATGAGGGGGCAGCCCACATTGGCCACATTCGCAAAATCACTTTTCTCTGTAATTTTTCCTACACTTTTCCAGCCCATGGAAATCCCCATTTTGGCTGACATTCGCACAAAATTTTAGGGGTACAATTTTACTGTTAACTCCTAGGAGGCGTACGCCTAATAAATGATAAATTTATTCGACAATCATACAAGTCGTTTATTGACAAGGGGATTTCCTCATTGAATTTTGGTAATACCTCACAGGTAAACAACATTAGAAACATGAGCAGTTGTAATGATTTTCGAGAAGTAGGTGTTTAAATTAATGTCACAAGACAGAGTATAATGTCAGAATATTATCTGAGGTTTTCATGATTTCGGTAAATTCGGCTCTTAAGCAAACCTAACAATTGACCTTCGCCAATCCCAATGCAGCGAAGGTCTAGATCCGCCCCTGCATGAAGTAAAGTAAAATTAATGACAAAAATTATTCAACGTCCTCAAAATTTGACTTTCGGTCCTGAATGCCTGGAAAACTCACTGCCCACGTGATTAAAATGTTCTCGTTTGCGCCTAGCTTTAAGTTAAATGCTGTTATGTGCGCATAACTTTAAGCAAAATGCTCTTGTATGCTCCTAGCTTTAAGCAGAAGGCTCTTATGTGCACATAGCTTTAAGCAAAATGCTCTTGTATGCTCCTGCCTTTAAGCAGAAGGCTCTTATGTGCGTATAGCTTTAAGCAAAATGCTCTTGTATGCTCCTAGCTTTAAGCAGAAGGTTCTTATTTGCGCATAGCTTTAAGCAAAATGCTCTTGTATGCTCCTAGCTTTAAGCAGAAGGCTCTTATGTGCGCATAGCTTTAAGCAAAATGCTCTTGTATGCTCCTAGCTTTAAGCAGAAGGCTCTTATGTGCGCATAGCTTTAAGCAAAATGCTATCAGATGCTCCTAGCTTTAAGCAGAGGGCTCTTATATGCGCATAGCTTTAAGCAAAATGCTCTTGTATGCTCCTAGCTTTA
>JANTCA010031091.1:18687-31807 GCA_024741275.1 Chironex yamaguchii | reverse complement strand
ATGCTCCTAGCTTTAAGCAGAGGGCTCTTATATGCGCATAGCTTTAAGCAAAATGCTCTTGTATGCTCCTAGCTTTAAGTAAAATGCTCTTATGTGCGCATAGCTTTAAGCAAACTGCTCTCGTGTGCGTCTAGCTTTCGCAAGCGTTTACACCTGCAGTTTGTTAAGAAAAAATAGGCGCATTGAATACTCCCTTATGTTTTGAGTCTGTTTTGAGAGCTAGTCAGACTAGCGTACAAACTGTTTGTATGAAGTCACGAGGCGTGTTATCAATCGTACAAAATCTTCGAATCTTGTTTTTCTCTGTTAGCTGATTAATCAGGCGAAACTGTGCAGTTAATTTGCTTTACGTAAAACAAATGTATTTATAGCTGTGAATTTAAATTTTTAGCCAAATAATGAAAAGTAAATTGAGCACAGTGTGCCAGGTGAAAACCATATATCTGGAGGCCACTACTTATTAGGAAGAGATTAAATTTGCCAATTAAGCACGTTTGGTACAATGTTAAGATTGCTAGCGCAAGTACAAGAATACATTGCTAGCAATAATTGACTATTTACCTAAATATATTGACTACATCGCTGCATTAGAAGCCATTTGTAGCAGATAATGTTGTTCTTTTTATAGTTCCTTATGCCAGATACAGATGAATTTTTCAAGGAGGGGGTGGGGATGGTGCAGATGGTAATATAAACGTTAGTGATAGACATGTTGCACATAAAAATATTAACCATTACGAGTTCTCTTACTCGATATCTTTGTTATGGACAAATTTTCCATTGCACTGTTCAACCAAAACTAGCACTAGTAACCCTTGCACATTTAAGCTTCAATTTTGCCCTACTCTTTGCAAAGAGTGCAAATTTGACCTATTAAATGCACCCGAGCAAAACGATAGCATTCTCTTTTGATAAGATCAAACCGAATTTTTCAGGAACTAACTCTGTGGAAGGATAGGGTATCAGAAATATAAACATTTCAATGTTCAAATTAGTTTCACTTGATTTTAATGTTAATTGAAATCTACTTGTTTATGAAGTACTTAGAAGCGTTGGTGTCAATGGCGTACTATTGCATTTGAAAAAGAAGTGGCTCTCTTCGAGGAAAAGAAGTTTTGATAATCAAGGCTACACGAGTGTGTAATCCATCAGAACATTATCAATACGTTAATCCTCACGACTACACGAATGTGTTGCCCCTTGTTGAAATATCCGTCAATCATCTGCATCTTTCCGTTATGTTATGATTACGTCATTAGTGTGAGAACGAGGCTGAATCTATACTATATATATAGTGTGTTCTTTGATTGACTCAGTCGTACTGTACGTTTTCGTAACGCGTGGTGTGTAAAGGATGTTCTATGTTTAGTTCTCAGCAACTTAAAAGTAGAACTTGTGTAGTGTTTATTGGAGGCGCAACCTCTTAGCGATCTGCGCGACTCGTCCGACTAAGTTTATCACTCTTTAAGGTTATACGAATCTGCTAATCATCAGCGTTATGCCAATACGTTACTTCTTGTGACAAAAAGAATGACTTATTCCATAAAAGTAAGTAAATCCATCGTTTCTTTAGTCTACACGAATACGTAATCTCTCATGGCTTCAGAAATGTGTTTTAAATCTGTATAAATCTGTTGTTTATCTAGATTACGATGATTTCTTATTCCTCACATATACGCGAATGAGTTTTATATAAAAATTATACGAGTCCTGCATTCCTAAATGCTACAGAAATGCGTTAATCGTTAGATCTTTATGAATGATATATTTGTCAAAACTGCGAAAATGCATTATTCCTTTGGATACATCAATTTTTATTGATCAATGCTATACAAATTTATTATTGAAGAAAGCTGCATGACTGCGATGTTCCTCTTTGATTTACAAATGTGGTATTCCCGAAAGCTAAATGAATACCTTGTTCATCAGGGCTACAAGAATAAGTTCCCTGGTATATATACATTGCTCATCAAGAGAAATAAACGGAATAAAGCGTTTTCAACATTAATGAATGTATAAGGAACACGAGGCAGCTTTTCACAAAGATCTCAAGAAAGCATACACATTGTAGATTATAAGATTCTTTGACGTCAGCAATGAAAGCCGTCTTTCATAAAAGTTCTTACAACAGAGCATATTCATATCTTTAGTCAAACTGACATTTTACGATGTACTCCATTCTGGGCAGCCTTACAATTTAAATGAGTGTAGTCTCAACCTTTTAGAAAGCAGTAGCTTTATCTGACACCCCCGCTTGCTCTTTCAACTTAAAGCTCTCAAAAACAGAGAAAAGAAAACAAAAGCTCGCTATAAATTTACTTAACAGGCAGCTATCAACTTACCTAAAGAATTTTTCACCTGTAACATTGCTTTCTTCTTTTGGGTATAGTGTCCTTTCATTCGGCTGAGATATTTTCGGCAACCTCAAGATTTCTTGCGTACAGCGTCTCTCACCTGTTTTCAACAAGGCCTAAGAGTTAGGTTCAAATATTTGAATTCAGATATGAGACAATCAAGAATTCCATGATGCACATTACTTGTACGAAGGCTATGAATCTTTTCCAATTTACTTACAACATTTTTGTAGTCTTTATGTTATGATGTCGAAACGTTTCATAAGCACACGATTCGGTCTATAATGCGAATCAAAGATTAATCATATTGCCTTTCCAATACATAAAGACTAATAAACGGATACTTGACCATACTCCCTAACGATTTGTAACAAAAGATAGTATTTTTCATTATTTCAAGGGCAATAAACAGGACCTACTCCATAGACGTAGTAAGTACAAAGTCTATCCTGGCTTTTGTAAACAAGGAAAAACTGCATACATTAGAGTTCCGGGGGAGGTACCTGCTACTTGGAACCAAAGATTATCACGCACGGCCCAAGACATCAATGCATTCTTAGCATTGTTATACTTCTCTTTCATCTTAGAATAACTATGTTGCACAAGAATTGCCTCTGTTATATTTTTCTTCCGATGTCAAATTTGAAAAAGGACCCTTTGAGGACCTTAAGGAGTTCACACATCCTAACCAACAGCCTACGCACTCATGTATCGATGTACGTACGTATTGGTCACCCACCTTTGCTGAGTCACCAATTTACGTATGGTCGTTAAAGTAAATTGCCTGCAGTTATGTCTACATTAGCCTTAAATACAGGCCCATTTTCTTGCTTTCTGCTTTTACTCTGGTGACAATAATTTAAAGATCCTCTTCATCTCTTGTAATCAAAACAGTATTATCTACATATCTCAGGTTGCTCAGTGTACATGAACCTATAACCATGCCTCTTAGATCTTCTATTTTTCTCTAAGAATTCGTTTCTCAAACACTTTCACTCCTTTCCCTATGCTTACAATGTCACCAACTTCATTTCCTATCCGTATTGCTAATAACTTGATTCTATTTTCGTCTATCGACTATTACAGTAAAGTTTCATATACAGATTCCATCTTGGATTTCACCAACATCTCTTCCTCGCTTCCTTAATCCATCTGCCATGCATCCTCTGTAGCAAAACTGTCTTTTTCTAAAGATGATGTAAATTGGGATTGGAAAGGAAGTAAATCCCTACTTTTCTACTTGTTATTATTTGAGACAAAGATAAAAGCAATGGATTACAAGTCTTACCTATCAAAAATCTTGCAAATCTTCTGCTTATTCAATACAAACTATTTCTTGATTCGGACAAGACGTTTATACTTTTACCGCAATTTATTTGCTTGTCTGCTTGTTTTTCTGTTTGCAATATAATTAAGAAACTTTTTGACGGACTGTAATGAAATGTTGAGGTTACGTCAAATATCGGTCTTCAAACAAGTACATCTGGTTGGGAGTGATCCGCATTACAGTCTGGATTGAGGAATGCTTTTCTTTATCATTGAGAGCTATGGCTGTTTTCAATATATGTACACTACAATACATTGCCTGGACGATTTCTGAAAAATAAAGAACAAGTTCCCAACACAATCTACATGAAATCAATGATGACTTTCATTCCAAAGAAAATTCCAGATACTATGATCAAAAACATGAGAAAATAAGTAAACTTTGTAAATTTGATCACTGCAAGGAAACAATATAAGGCCAAATCATGCAGAAAATAGGCAATATAACCAGGACACTGAAAGATAGAAATTTTTTCCGCCGCATACTTTTCAAAGTACTATATGTTAGGTAACCTTAGGAAATAATAATCGAGTATTTAGAAGACGGAGCATTAAATGTTCTGTTATATAACAGTTTTCTTGATGTTTTTGCTGGTGTTTTGAAACTTTTCTCTACATTTCTGTATTGTTTAGCACAAGCAGAAAGGGTAGTGGGGACAACCTTGCTTTCTTATCAAAAGATTAAGAATATGTAGTAAATTGTTGGTGAATACGGGATTAGTATTGGCTAAGCTTATAATACCTACCGCCTTTGTCTAGCTACTACAAGTAGTACACTCCTTAATATCAGAATAAGCCAAGGGCCCTATCGGTAGCATCAATGTCATCCGTCTCGATCCATTGTTATGACAACCGATTCAAACAATCATTTCGCGTGCAGTGGTATCTTTTGAACCCTAATGGATCTTAATCTATAGTTCCTTGCAATGCTATTTCTGCTTTACGAGATAAGGGCTGAAAATGAATGTTTTTTAAGTCTCGTTAGTAATCCAAGGAAACCAGCAGTTGTTAACAAGCATGATGTTCCAGATGAGGTATCTCTGACAATAATTGTCGCTTAATTCACGTCCTTTTCAATAATCCATCTTAGAGGTGTGGACATAGAATGATAAACTACTGCAGGTGTATATGCTACTATCAATAAATGATGTGAAAGACCAACCATGAATTCGTAGAAGGTGAATGGGAGCTAGTACATAATCACATATCATACTTACATGCTAATCATACATAATAGATTAAACTGCACAATACGAAATTCGTTGCTATATAGGTATAGAGAGGAATGGCTTCTTTCACTTTTGGAAATAAACCTCAACCAGCACTATCTTTCGGAGCTCATCTTCATTCATACTGACTCACCAACTACTACAGTACTGCCAATAATTCGGACACAAAATATCGGGCACAAAATTTCTGACACAAAATTTCTGACACAAAATTTCGAAAGAAAAAATTTTGGTCGTTTTGCATTTGTTTTTACTTTTATTTAACTGACAAAACCTTTACGAAGAGAAGTTGATTGTTGTGCTTCACTTTAACTCTCCTTTGAATTATGACCACGGTCACTTCCAAAAACGCACAATAAGATGACTTCAAAAAGACAAGAGTAACACGGAATGACAGTAGTTACTGAGCCACGGCGAAAAATGACGTAGTGCAGTGTGTGTATGTGAAAGTGAAGCTTTCACAAGTTGTGCTAACTTCGGTTTAAAAAATTTTGAGTCAAGAGTCTTTAGCTTGGTAATATTCCACAGCTCATTATTAAAGATCACAAGAACACCGTTTTCAGCAAAATATTACGTAACTTAAGAGTAACAATCAAGTCTATGGTGAGGACAAGGATAATTGATCCTTGTGAAGAAGTAATTGCTTACTTCACAGTTATCGAGTTTTATTAAAGAGGGCTTTTGGAAAGTCAAACTGTAGGCCATAAAACATAAAATGAGCTACAAAAGGTTAAAATTCCGCATTTGATGCACCACACAACAAATTTCATCGGATTAAATGCAAAATTTAAAACAGCAAAATTTTTTTGAAAAGTTGCTGTCCTAGAAAGAATCCAAAATTTTGTCCTCCTGAATTTTTGGTAAATAATGTATTAACTCCACAGATATTAAACCTCTTGCTTGATGATGCATTTATAAAAACTCTTCGACGAAGAAGATGCATGCTACGGTCGATTTGTTGATCCTTACGCCTTTACTACTATTTTGCCTGTGGGAGCCACGATAGCTGAAAGAAATTCTAAACAATCAATTAATGTCACTTGTTTCAGCTACCAAATCTTAATGTAGTGAAACCACGATATAGAGGACATCCTTTCTAATGAGCCTTTCGCTACAATGGGTAGTTTATTCAAGGACGCACAGGACAGTGCTTAACCCATACAAGAAAAACCTTTTTAATTGTAGACAGCTGGTTAAAGTGGACACCTTCTTATCGCAGGCACTGTTTCATGTCCAAAAGGAACTTTTTCGTTAATAAGTACCATTTGAATAACAAACAGCCGATTAAAAATAAAAATCTTGCTTCATACTTTACTGCTCATCATCATCTTCAAATCTGGTCTGGGCTGCTCTGAAGTGGTTCAGTAGGCTCTGAGGGAGCTTAATAGTCTCAAGAACAAGTTGGTTAGTCAAAAGATCTCTCAAAGTTATACCAAGGACCCTCCACCATATGTTTAGCTTAAAAGCTTAGAGTCTTCTTTTTCGGAGTGGTTATAAGTCATGCCCATATCTCGTAATCGAGAACACCGGGGAATTTGCAAGACTTAACAAACATAAATTGGCAAAACTCTTCATTAAAACATTCATTAACAGCTTCTGAATGTCCTTTGTGCCTCTATAACAACTTAAGCACTCTCTTCAGACCTCAGCACAAACATATAACAAGGTACATTTGATTCAGACACTGGTATGGAGGGCAGCCATAACATGCGTAAGGAAAGGAAGAAGACATCTCAAGTTCTTAAGAGCTTGGGAAAAATTATTGTGATTCGTCCTTGACAGAAACGACGAGGACCTAAGAGGAGATTATGCCAGAGGTCATAGCAAAAGTTCGGATTATGAACTTTGCCTGTAAAGAAGATTCAACTTTGACAATTTCTGAAGGATAGCAACACCTCGATCTTACAAGTGATTAATTGTCTTTGTTTATCGTGATGAACATGATACTGTAGTGGATACAATAAGCGAACAACATCTACATATGTGATCACCATGGTGAAAATTGACGCTAGAATTGCGAAAACTCGAACCAATACCTGGGCTTTAGTGCCAAACTCCGGCATTAATTTCGGGTTCTGTTTATAATAAGTCATTACGAGACTTATGACAAATAAACATGAGCGAGATGAGCAAGTTCTAAACTCCATTTACCATTGAAACACTTTTCATCACTTATGGTGTGTTGTTTACCCACCAGTGTTACCTTTTAAAACACGAAGAAATCCAATTGGCCAAATGACGTGAACATAATTGAAACATCACCTTTCTCGTTTTAGACATTGCGCCTCGCTTTCAATCAGCTTATCAAGTTGCAGTGTCTTTCAAATGCATAACAATTAAAATGACTTATCGCTAAAATCTAAAGGCTATGTTATCGGTAAGTGTATGAATGCCGTCAATAAGGGCAAGGTTACTTAGTCGTGGTTTTAATCTTACCGTAATGAGTACTGTTTTTTGTTTTAGCACAAACAACTTCTTTTTCAACTGTTAAGCTCCAGTTGTAGACACCTGCAGCATGGTAAGCATGAACAGTAGTAAATACATTAATGTTTTCGGCTGTGAGAATACAATTAAAACAGACACAATGAATGGGGACATTAAGCGTCCATCTGGCTAGCAATGTAAAAAACAGGAGGTCACTACCAACTTCGTTGAAATAATTCTATTTAAACTCTCATACTCGCCGAGATAAAGAGGGCAAGGCTTCTATCATAATAAAATCGACAGGTAGCTCGGTGTGTGATTGAGATGTATTGTCAAGTACAAACCATCAGTGAGTGATTATCTTGATCAGTCTTCCTGTGGCAAAAAACGTTGAAAATAACCATATTTGCGAAATCGCTCCAAAAACTATGAGTTAATAACAAATTTTACGAAAGATATGCGTTAGTTCTGTATTAAAGCTCACTTAAGGTTTGAAATTCTGAGTGCTAAGCTCCATTTATGATTGCTTCTCTTGCAAATAATCGTCTTCATAAAAACTGGAAGAAACAAACGATAATAGCTGGAATGACAAAAGCTAGGGACGTTTACAAAAATCTGAAAAATAAAGATTCCGTCAATACTCACTTATTTTCAGTACAAGAGCATGTAGAAAAGTACCACCTTCCTAAACACAACATTAAACGCTTCAGTCGGTGGCAAGCCTTAGGCCTTGTAAACAGGAAGTTCTCCGACCGTTTTCGTCTTTAACAGGACGGTAAAGTTCAAAATTTTATATTTGACCATCACAGGAGAATCAAATGCGGCATAATAACAACGCAATTGTAAGTTTGGTAAAAGAGTCAATGAGTCACAGAGTCAAACAAATCAAAATGGCGAATATTCGATATTACAAGATTTCAGAATAGTGCATAAAACGCTTTCAATGTACATTTTTTCTCCATCGAGCAAGAAAAGGATAATTTGTGTCTTGATCAAGAGATATTCCGTAGAAGAGTGTTTCATAGTTGGCTTCGTTATTACTTTTTATATTGTCAAATTATTACCTAAGCCAAGGGGGTTATGTTTTTGCTGGCGCTTTTCTGTGTGTTTGTTTGTCTGTTTGTTAGGAAAATAAGTCAAAAAGTTTTGAGTGTATCGTTCCGAAATTTTTGAACAGTATGTTTATTTTGATTTGTTGTTTATGATCCGGATAAAGTCCTGGACTCTGGACCTCGTTAAATCAGTTTAACGTTGAATCTAATACATATGAAACTATTTTTTGGTGAAAAATAAAGTAGAGGGAATTGAGCTGCTTGACGGTGAATAGGGCTCTCCGATTGCTTTTGCGGTATCCATTCGTTTATCTTTGGTTACTCGGGATCTTTTTTTGCATTAAGTTCACCATCGGAGAAGCGCTCGTTAAGGTTTTTTGCCTTGTTTCAAATGACAACGCTTAAAATATCGCATCGGAACTACAAAGGCAAGTAATGAAATGGACGTCCTAAGTTACACCTTACTAAAGACCTTGCAAAACCTTAGAGAGAAGTTAGACTGCTTAGTCAATGACAAGAAAGTGGAAAGGCACACTATCTTGGCGGATTCAAACATGAACCTTTCTTACTACAATGATGCACTAGAAACTTAAGTATCGAGTCAACAATATGATTAAGGAAACTTTTCCACGTTACTATCCGTGTATCCTTGCGGTTTGACGAAAGGCGTAGCGTCTCTATAGACACAAAGAAGGGTTGGCATCTCTTTAGACTGGCTTCCCGCTAAGAGTAATCCACTATTCCATACCTAAATTTGGCAAATAACAGACGTTGTATTCGGTAGAGAGGATTTAGACTGGCTAGTCAATGAAATAAAAGCGGAAAATGCACTACATTGGACGGGACTCAAACATGGCACTTTTCTACATAAGACAATAAGGCTCTTCCAAGTTGAATGTGGAGTCAAAAGTGTGATTGGGAAAATTTCCACGTTGCTGTCACTTCAATCGTGTCCTTTAACAAAAACTACTGCATCCTTCACAACGCAAAGAGGGGTTGGCATCTCCTCAGACTGGTTTCTCTACAAGAGGACAATCTCACATTTTCATCACCATATATTGTAAATAATATAGAAGGCATAATAAAGAGATGGTTTTGAACTGGCTATTTAATGACATAAAAGCGGAAAAGTACAAAAAATTGGCTGGGACTCGAACACAATCCTCTACTGTTGTGGACTACAAAGGACTGCTATATTTTCAGTCCACAAAGAATTTCAGTTTTAGGATATGTTGTTAGAACGTGATCAATTATTGGCCTAGGAAACCTATTGTTTGCATTACATCGTGTTTTAAGCATCAAAGTCGTCATTAAAGATTTTCGTCTCACAATAATCAGACTGATTTGTCAGAATATAGTTAAGGAAGTAGTAATAAATTTCTTACGTAAGTTAGGTTCAAAAATTGGTCAATGAAAAAAGGGAGTGTAAACGATCCGTAAAAAATTTCAACGAAATAGCGACCTACATTTTTCCATCGGTCATTCTTCGATTTTACACTGAACTACATATTCAGAATTTTATTTCGACCTTTTTTATTCCCTACAAGCCAAGATTCATTGTGCCTAACCAAGAGGAAAACATAATGATTTCTCATCAAATTACAAAAATTAATCAAGACTTTTCCCACTGCCAAATGATCGCAATTGAGAAAGATGATTAGAGCTGATCATGGAAGCATTGCAAGCTGAAAACTAAAGATAAGCCGAGCGTTGACGTGAAATAAACTGGCGCGTAATAAACATATCTATAACAACATGCAATTTCATTATCTAAATTTCCTGCTGCATCCGATCTCATAATTAAGTGATGAGCTTTATTTAACTGCTACAAAATTTTGCATTTGCATTTTGCTCTATGTCATTTCTAGTGGCAAGTTCATTTAAATAAAAAGAGGTTATGGACTTAGCCAATATGGTTGGATTGGGAAAAGATGGAATCAGGGAAAGACAATGAATTTGGTAAAATCGGATTTGAGAGTTTCTATAAATTAGTAACTTCCTCTCAATAAAGTTCATCTTCAAAATTTTTAGTATAGAAACTTCGGAATAGGATGAAGGAAAAGACAAAAGCTAGTCAGTAAAAGAACAGATAGAAATACACAAATGAGAGGAACTGCAAATGGAGGAAGCTTTGGTTAAAGTTTAAATTTTAGTAGGGATATGTCCATTTGCGTTTCCTTAGCATTTGAGCAACACAACTGTGCAGGTACTGTAAGCGATACATTATGGTCTTCATCATTATCCAGTACACCCAGTGGTGTGTAGGGCAGCAACATTATGGTCTATTTAACGTTTATAATCTTTCTTACAAGTGGCGACTGCTCAGGAGGGAAGTATTTTGTGCTATTTAGAACAACCCATGTCTTTAAGTATTTAAAGCAACCTCTCTACTCTGAAGATAAAGTCAAACATGTAAAGAGAAGGTAAGGTAATTCATGAAAAGGCAACGAATTGTTAAACAGCTTTAGCAAGTTTTTGTCTAAGCTGGTTTCATTAATTATTTGCAATAAAAATTACAAAAACAATATTGCACTGAACAACTAATGTTCAACTTATAATTCGCTTCATCAATCAGTGAGCATGATGCTTACAAGGTACGAATCCTACCATTGGTATCTACTGATCTTTTATGGACTAATCCGGCAGCTGTCGCCGGCTCCCCTGGTCTAAAAACTGACACTTCAGATAATTCAGCAGCAGCTACAATAATAATAAGGTACTGTTACTAAAACTCAACGTATACCATTCTTAACCCTTCAGAAGTTTCAGATTTTGCAATAAAACAAAATTTTAACACTTTAAATTTGGCTGACAAATTGATCGACAAACTAGGCCAAGAGTTGTCTCCTCCACAATAGCTGTAAGATATTATAACATGGACATAACATCGTCTTCTATTCGAATAATATTTAGATCTTTTGGTTTGAAATATCTAATTAAATGTGTTAGATAACTACACTTAAGCAAATCCTGTTTCAGGCTGCAACTGTCCTCTATATTTTGAGTCATCTTACTATGTGGTCTGTTGTTCCCTTAATACAGACATCGGCACATACTTATAAACCTTCTCTACCAACGTTCTGCTTTGCCAAGCAAGTCACTGTCATATGTTAAGTAAGGAATGTTTGTTTGTTCTTATTTTCATGGTACACTTGCTTATTTTGATCCTTACTATATAATCGTACTGCTCACTGTTACATAAAATGAAGAAAATGCGAAAGGTAGGCTTCACAGGCATCAAGACACGTAATTTTCAAGCGGAAAATTTGCCTAGAAGGACTGGGAAATGAAGAACCTTGCTCATCAGATATCTCTCACTCTAATATTTTCATTTACACAAAAACATTAGTCTATATTGAAGTAAGTTGTATATATAATATATAACAATAAATTTGTGTTGGGGAATGCATATCTATTGCCTCAGCATCTTGGCTATATTTTGCTTCATGATTGTTTCATGTCTATATTAATTATAATATACATGTCTATAATAATTATAATATATAGTATATAATACTATATTATAAAAAAATATTATTTTTCCCCTTGCAATGATCACAATTCCAAATAATTACTATTTTTTCTTGGCGTGGATCACTCCATTTGCAATTTTACCAGGATCCTGATCAATCTTTGATATCATATAGAACCTTTGTGAACTTGACCGCCAGTCATAGAGATCCCTTCGCTTATGTAAAAACAGGTCTATGTCGTAATGAAGTCTAAACCTCGATCTACAGCAGCCAAAATGTTTGAGAACCGATTTTGAACATTACGAAAAGACTTCTGTCCACAACTTTTGGGGTGATCTTGCTAACAGACAGACAAACAAATAAACAAAACACAAAAAGCTTCTTGGTTAGGATAATAAATAGTCTGGATTGTATGTTTACAAACATGTAGGTCGCTTTATTAGATTGATTAGCTACGTGGTCTTTCTAAACAATTTCACTTCTTGTCAACTAGTCACCTTCTCAAATGCTAACTGTTATCAAAATGTCATATGTGCGTCTAAAGTTTTATAAAATACACAAATTAATTAATCATCGGAACTTCCCATTTTCCGTGTTAGGTGCAACAATTTGACAATATCATATTGCATTAACGCTTTCCAGATTACGTCAAACTCTGTGGTGTTAATATCCCAATATTTTCCTGTGATGCCATCGCAAAGACTTGGATAATGTAGTATTTAAGGTAAGGTTTTAATTGAAGATACCCTATCTAGATCTCCAAATCTTTTAAAATCGTTTTATTTTGTTAGTCGATTTGATTTCAATCCAAACTATTGCTGCTAAATTTACGATTACCATCACATATGAAGTTAAAAACGTATTGTGGAAGACATGGTTACATTTTTTCAATTAAAGGTAAGTTGTTCTCGCCATAATATTAAATTTAGCAGTATTTATCAACAGGTGCAATTTCATGTGGAAAATTTAAACAATTTTGTAAGTTCGATTGTTTCTAAAACAATAATTTATATATTCAAAAACGGAAGTAATAAGGAACCAATTTATGACAAATAAGTTGGATAATGACGTAAAATCGTTGGTTTAACAATAGGGATAAATGATTCCCACAGTTTTGAATTCCTGCAACACAAGTCAGTTCAGTTGATCACTGTTGTAGAATATGACCACGAAGTAGGCTGCTTTCTATGACATAAAAAGGAAAAGTATTCGGAGTTAAAGGCTTTGATTGAAAATCAGTGCCAACGTTTGAAGGAAGCCAA
>JANTCA010031091.1:2449-18587 GCA_024741275.1 Chironex yamaguchii | reverse complement strand
CTATGACATAAAAAGGAAAAGTATTCGGAGTTAAAGGCTTTGATTGAAAATCAGTGCCAACGTTTGAAGGAAGCCAAGGGCATTCAACACCTCGAAAGTGAAACAAGTCGTCATTGAGATCAACGTAGGTTAATTCCAGATGTTCAAAGCAACATGAAATGCATTTGCTAAAATCATCAGGACGAGCCTGCTCGGACATGATGCCTCTCACGTCAGCCATCTCTGCCCTGCAGTAAGGTAGGAAGGTCTTCTGGGAGGCATTTAGTGACTCTACAGAGTTGCTTTATGTAGGTTAACGGCATCATGTCACGGCATCCATGGGATCGATCTCATTGTAAATGATTTGATGGTTCACAAAATATGCCACCAGAAAATAGTAAGACGTTATCACAAACACTTGGTGATGCAGATAAAAGTAATACGTTGGAAATAGGTGGAGATTTTGGCAAAGTAAAAGGTTTTATGACAAGGACGTTCGTGCACAAAATCAGGCCATTTCAGTAACAGTTTTGCATGAGCTATTCAGAACTGGTTTCGGGTCAGAAAATAAAAGATCAGATGAATTGAATCTGCTGGATTCATTCTTGATTAAACGATTAGTAGTAGATTATTTCCATGTGGATTGATAGTGAGTGCATCCGTGGTTGATGGTTTGAAGATTGGCTGATGGAACATTGGTGGTTTGTGGATTGGTGGGTTGATTACTGGTGGATTCATTCTCGATAAAATGGACTGCAGTGGTTTGTTTGCATGTGGATTGATAATGAGTGCATCCGTGGTTGATGGTTTGAAGATTGGCTGATGGAACATTGGTGGTTTGCGTATTGGTTGATTTATTGCTGGTGGATTCATTCTTAATTAAATGGACTGTAGTGGATTGTTTGCATGTGGATTGATAGTGATTTCTTCAATGGTTGATGGGTTGAAGATTGGCTGATGGAACATTGGTGGTTTGCATATTGGTTGATTTATTGCTGGTGGGCTCATTCTTTATTAAGTGGTTTGTAGTGGATTGTTTGCAAGAGGGTTGATAGTGCTTTAATTGATCGTGGGTTTACGATTTGGTGATGGAATATTGGCGGTTTGCTAATTGGTCGCTTGGTTATTGATGGACTTTACTTTTAATTTAATTTTTGATTTTAGAGATGGCGATTATTACTAGTGTTAATTGTTGTTGGGTTAATTACTAATTGATTGATCTCAAGGGATTGTCATTTTGTTAATGACTGTCAGTTAGCGTTCTCCTCCTATGTTTTACAGAGAGATATTTAAATCTTAATATGCCGCTTTGAGAGTAAAAAGAGATTATAAATTTACGACCTAATCAAAGCTCCTTTAGACCAGTCTTTGAAATTGGAAATATATTGAAAAAGTTGAAAAATATAACCAAGTAACGCCCTTCTTTCTTCATTCCTTTACCAAGAAACTTTTTTGGGAGGCATGCAAGAAGGCTTTTTTGAAAATTGACAAGAACGCACTAGGTAAAGAATTTTACTACGCCAAAATACTGTAAATTCATGATAACTCGAACATTCGATTACTCGAACATTTGATAAGTCGAACATTCGATAACTCGAACATTTGATAACGTGAACATTCGATAAATTAATCATTCGATAACTCGGACCATTTTCATTGGTCCCTTGAAGGTTTGAAGGTTTTGAGTATTCGAGAGTTTACTTTTTTCATGTCTTCTTTGTTACCTTTACTTGGAAGAGTAAAACTTCAGCCTTTATCAAAAACCGTTGGTTTTTTGGACCATTATATTTTAGCTTAGGTTTGTTTGTTTGTTGGTCGGTTAGTTTGCAAAATGAACATACCGTTACAAAATTTTTGTGGTATGTTGGTAGCCTGACTGGCTCCAGCTGATTTTCGTTTGGAAATGATCAAATTTATATCCTGATTTCTGGATCACTGTAAAACGTTTTGTGATTATGTATTCGCAAAATCACAATAAGTGAGAAGATCCTCGTGGAAATAGCCCAACTGCCATAGTGCCTATACGTCGAATGTGTATTTAGTGTATGAATTCTTAACGACACCGAGAAATTGCTGGTAAGGAAACGATGACGCCTAGTAGTACAGGACATTTGAATATTTAGAAACTGGGAACCTGACCAAATTAGCTTGGCGGACGTATACACTCTTGGAGTTCTCCTAGTATTTTACATATTTTTATTGCTCTTATTTACATCGAGAATTTTCGAGTGGTTTGCCATTAAATAAGAACAAACGCGATACATTATAATGTCAACAGTTTGAAAAAGCGTGAAATTTTTTGCGGTAAAAAATTCGTAAGAGTCAATTCCATGTTGCAAACAAACTGAACATTGCTCTATCTTAATCATAATTTAAATACAAATTTACTTGATGTGGGATCTCAGACAGACAAACTCTGAAACTGGCATCAAGCTCTAATATTATCAAGTAACAGACACCGTCCTCTTTCTGTTTATTTAATTTAGTTTCTATAATAAAATGACACGCGATGTCACTAACAGTGTTTGTTAGTGCCTCCAGGCAAGCTATGGCTTAGGCAGTGCTAGAAAACTCAGAAAAATAGAAAGGCGTAAGCAAGCAACAATAAAGATCCTTAAAAGTTTACACTAATTTATAAAACGTGCGAATTCAAGTTAATTTAACAAGTAAGCTAAATGAAGTCATACTCCAAAAAGCAGCACTCACCAAAACACCTGCTCCAGAGTATTCTTTAAATCGCATGTATGTCGTGTTTAAATCATTTCAAAGTAGACAAGACAAATGACAAGTTTTTGAATATTCTTGCAAAACTCGACAGACCGACTTGATTCCTTCCTTTCTGAATAGTCTTTGTATTACAATTGGCTCCTCTTTTTACCTTCCCACAGATATTAACCTACTTCTTATCTTTAAATAGGAATATTGTATTTACAACGACAATCCTTTAGCTTCCTTGGCATTTTAAATACAAACATATTGATGATTTAAGCACTAAATTGTCAATCTGAGTCTCTGAAGGAAGCAAAATTTAGCTTTTCCTGCGAGCAGGTTGGCTGACATTTTCTGGAAACAAGAACGACTTCAAAGTCAACTTCTTAATTTCATATCCCTTGCATGCGTTGGGGACTAATTCAATCTAAAGACTCCTTTTATTCTTTTTCTTTTACAGTCCTATTGTAGAGAGGTTTACAACAGGACCATAATACTAATAATTATTCACGCGACAGAAAGTCATGAATGGATTTCAATCTCACCATTGTAGAATTCAATTTGTGTCTATTCAGAGGATTGTTAGACACGTACGTCAGGAGAAGCATAAATAACTTAGCGCCATAGAAGCAGATATTTTTCATTGCAATTAGCTGTTAAAAGATGAATTTCTGATTTTAAAAGTAAACAAAAATAAATTATGGGTCTATAGCCAACTACATAGTTTATTGAAAATAGCAAGGATGCTCGAAGTAGAAAACAATCAAAGAATTACTTATTTATCGGTTTACAGTAGTGATAACAACTTTTATATGTGGGTTGCACGAACGAAAACCTGTTTCACTACAGCAAGAGCTTTTGTAAATTTGTGTTAGCAATTCTCAAGACGTTTTAGTGAATGATGAGTGGTTGTCAGGTTGACCTAGCAAATGATCATTCTCTCAGGGCATGACTTGCTTCAGGCTTCTACACACGCTTAATAAAACAAACTTCGTTTACGCTCATGCAAGATTATTAGTTTGGTAAATAGAGCAAAATGTGTCGATTTAATGATTTTAGAACACTGATTACAATCAGATATGAGTGGGCTTAAATGCAAATGCCAACTACTGCAGTCTTAACACTATCACCCTATAAGAACATGATACGCCATTCTTCTGCTACAAATGCTTATACAATCCAATTACCACCGATTTAACCCGGAGAAAGCTAGGCATTTTGCCCTCAGTAAAGCTTGTGCAGCAATAATTTGGAGTACTCAGGTAGTAATTATTTCAACAGAACAGTAATCAGGATTGTAACAGAAGTTTAAAAGACACGATTCGACTTTTATTAATGTCACAAATCAACAACTTTTGTTTCGCATAAGCAGGCTTTGAGTGGTTTAGTAAGATAGTTTTTTGGCTTTCATTCATTTTTGTTTGAAAACTGAATGCAAACGTCCTTTTCTGGTCGCTACTTGGTTTATTGTTTTCGCCCCAACCTTATCCTTGACGTACACTCTATAGATCCGTTATCATCATGTAAGCTGGCTGTGTCCCTACCTACACAATTCTCACTGTCAGAACATAGCATTTTGCTTACCAATATCACACTTTATCGCTTTACCAGGCTTGCCCGGCTTGCCGAGACCTCGACTATTACTGACAAACACTTATGAAACGCAACACGCCATCATATGACAACGAGGCTAGCCCTGCTAACCGAGATTTCACTTTTCTCAAGCAAGATGCCCGCTAAACGGGCTGAATTGTTTCGATGTGATAGCTCCGGACTGGAAAAACAGGCTGAAAATCATTAAAAGTACGCATGCGGAAAACAAAAAGAATGTAAACAAATATCACGTGTCTTTTTTAAGTCCGCCAAACCGAGCTGTGAAATTTTCATACGATAGCGAGGTGACTCAAGCCCTGTTAACCGCGCGAGCCGGGTCAATGGCACTCCTATAACAATACTCTAAGTGCCCACTCCAACCAAGGTTCAGAGAACAAGTCTGGCAGATTACAAAACTATAAAATGCGTTTAACTAATAGTGGAGAGTTCTTACTTAACATATATAGTTGATTCAAAGTTGGAAGCTTCAGGGCCTGTTGATATTAATACTTGCTCATTCTGGCTGTTTTAGAATGTATAGTTGATAAATTCTAACGGGAATCGTTTCATAGCAGGAGCTCATGACAAAAGCAAAAACGCAGTTTTTGACAAAGTTGTGTGGGTGAGCTGCATGCATCGCAATTTAGGTGAAGTATGTTTGTCTTATAATGCCACTTTTGTTACCTTGGTAAAGTCAACAAGAAAGTGTCAAATGTGCTGTCAAAACACAGTTATTTGGGTACCTTTGCTGTAAACGGTCCTTCAATGGCTAAGTCCTTAAAACTATTTGTGTCAATTTTATTGCGTTTCAGTGCGAATCTCATAGGCAATATAATTCAGAAGTTAACGGACTCGCATATCCTACTGTCCCCTACGAAAACGCCATTCCGGTCTTGAGACCATGGATCGAATCCTAAGAGGCTCGCTCGTTCCAACTTTGCTCTTAATTTCTTATTTAGCAACATATTCCATAATGTATTTAAGTATTACCACGTACAAAGTAAACATCACGTGCTTACCACTGCCTACGTGGAAAACATTAAGTCTTTTTATTCGTTGCTAAGATGTCCTTGAAAGATAAACGCACTTATCTATTTCATGACACAGCTCTTACCTGCTAACTTTCCGTATTATCATGGCTATATTTCAGGCTAATATAAACAAACATAACCTTACCGTGATTGTTTCATATCACGTGCATGAATTCTTTTCTTATCCATTGGCGCCAAGATTTGACTTAATACTAATAAGATGGTGTACACAGGACACGAGAATCCGAGCTTAAAATTGAAAGAAGAAAAAGTGAGCTAATGATATTGTAAGCTTTAAAGATAGTCAACTGTTTGCTTAGTTGGTCAGCATGATTAATCAACAATGGCTGCTTGAAAAAAAACTGTTGAGTAACAAACTAAATAATGCAGTTTTCCTTGAGACAATGAAATGTTCCTCCCCATAACTAACATCAGTAGCCAAAATTGGCCTCCTGACTAAAAATATCAAGTAACAAGCCAAATGATAAACATTTTCTCTAAGACAATTAACTGTTTACCTCTAGTTTGAGTAATGTCTTTAGTTACAATTGGCCACCTGACCAAATAATTTGAGTAACAAGCCAAATAATACTATGTCTCGTAATTTCTCTGAACTGAAACCAGATGAATCTTATTCTAGACGGAAGACTCTGAGCACACGAAATTTCCAAATTGTTTACGAACGCGGTGATAAATATTTCATGACCTAGAATGCAATTAGATATTTTCTAGAAACGGCTTCAAGTTAAAGTCATGTTGCCCTCTTGAAAAGAGAGACGATGCCATATTGATTTTCAGAAATTTTGCCATAGAGCAGAAATTTGACATTTCTTTCTCTTGAGAAATAAATAAATATCACCGACAACCGAAAATCATGGTGATCTGATATCAGTCACACAAAGTACTTTCATGATGTTATTCGCTGAAACGCACATCTGTTTCTTATTTTCTAGCAAGTTTTAAAGAACCTTATCTTACTACAAAAACATAAAGACGATGTAGAGGATGACAGTCTATCGGTTTGCTTATGTCTAAGAAAAGGTACTTAGCAATGTAATTCCTGCAACATCTCTCGATAAACACATTGTATGACACTTTAATCTAAAGGTATCAACATATTTAATCCATCCTACTTATCTTCTTGGTTGGGTTGAATTTTGTAAAGATTTTTACTTGATATACTTGCAGAGCTGAAACGACACATTTTTATATCGAAATCAAGTCAAACCCAAGCAGGAAATCCTAACAAATAGCACGAGGACTAAAACAAAAACAAAATAAAACTGAATGAAAACGCAAGGAGTAACCCAAGATAGAAAGAAACCCTAAGGTAAAAAGAAACAGAAAGAGAACTAGACGAAGATATGTGTTTTAGTTTGAAAAGTTCGAATATTTCATGCACAACATGTTGAGAGACACAGTAAAAGATAGAAAGGCAAGGTCTAAAACAGTGCCAAATTCAATGCTTTTGATACCTACATAATGCATAAGCCAGATGAAGTATCAAGTTTATTCATGAAGCCATTGCTCACTTTTCCTGATGCTATTTGCAGCTGATAACTATGGAAGACCAAGTGCCAATGAATTTGATCATATAGAGCTTTGTGACAGAAACTAAAAAAAAGTTGGTAAAGAAGTGCAGAGTTTTGGACCTTTTATCGTGAACTAGTCGAAATTCTTTGGTCGGTAAGCAGTTAGGCACAAAGACTTGAATTAGGTCTTGATGGTTAAGGCTTTTACCATATGACAAGCTATTCGTTGCAACTTACAGTAAGTCGGCAGCTACTCCGAAATTCATTGGTCGGTAAGCAATAGGACAGAAACTCTTTACTGTTAAAGACTTTTACTATACAACAAGCTATTCGTTCCAACTTACAATACGTCGGCAGCTACATCACGGCTCTTTAAGTTGGCAAGCAACACGTCAGAACTAGGCGACGCTTTACCAGAAGTTTCAAAACGACAACTTACTCGTTGCACTTATATGTACCACCGGTAACTTTGGAGCGGTTGCAACATCTAACATAAGCTTCCTACTTTGTATTTTTCCTATTCTTTTAGCTCGAAAATTTGCGATATTGCGCTAAAAACACACTTAAAAGCCTTTTTCGTGTTTTGGCAGTCATTTTCGCTTTGCAAGCGCGAGTTGGCCGTTCTTTAGGAGGCGTACAGTGGTTGGAATATTTTTTTCACTTGGACTCTTCCAGTAATGTTTTGTCTCTTCATTTAATCTTTCTTTGTTTCCTTTCTTGTTTTTGATTGGCTAGTTTTGATACAGGTTTCGTATAGATAGGTTGCCATATACATATACTTTCCTTTCTGACGATTCATACTCTGAAGAGTGTCAGACGAAAAAAGCTTTTAAGTATGTTTCTAGCGCAATATCGCAAATTTTCAAGGCGATTTTCAAATTTTGTAGCACAAAAAGTTTGTTCAAATTCTTTTAACTGATAAAAGTGAGGTAATAGCCATTTTCATATTTGAGCTAGGTGTATAAAGATGAAGAGAATTTCAGCTAAACTTTCACTAACCTGCAGCTGTGCCTGAGTTACCCAAACACTGGTTTATCCGAATTCCAGCAATTTGACATGTTCTCTTTAACTATCTTAAGAAACCCCCATTGTTTACTCTGACTTATCCCTACTTCAGGTATTGGAAATCCTAGATTAATGAAATCAATTTTTCACTCCCTTCGTGGAAAAAAGACTCCGCTTATCCATGTGTTCGGGCTTTCTTTTCTGACAGAAAAAGAAAATTAAAAAATACAATGTTAATACATTCCACTTTGTAAAACCTTAGACTGTCTCTGACAATGCAATGGTTAACTGTTTTAACTCGTACAATACATGGCATTCAACTGGCTTTCCTCCTTCGAATCCCTAATCTGCTTGCAAAAAACTGAACTCTGAATCTCGAGAAGACATTCGAAAGAATCACAAAAACCCAAGTACTTCCTTAAAACTCTTTATTTTACATTGTTGCGGTCAAAATATGCAGAAATAAAGTTTAGGATACTTTTAAAGAAACGATCAGAATTTTTAAATTTCAAGTAAAATACAATCGTTAACTGCTTTGAAAATTCTGGTATTTCATCCAAGAGTTAAAAACAACACATAGCAGCACATGGAAAAATCGTTTCATTGCTCTCAAACGATTTACTTGATGAGTTGTCTTTAATGGATCATGTAGTGTCCTGATTCAAGCAAGAGTACCGACACAAGAAGAGACAGTAGTTCCACTGTATACCCAAACATAGGGTGCATCTGTATCTCTTGAAACTTACAACAGCCCCCTTACATAGTTCGCTTCTCTACTTAAATACAAAACCAAATGCTATATACAGTAGACTATATCATGGTAATATCCCGTACCAAGCAATGATTGTTTCTGGACCCACGACTTCCACTTGTGTGTGGGTTAGTTATAAAACCACAAACACATCAGATTCTACCTTGATCTCGTCTCACGCAGATGAAGAAGACTTCTTAGATGCCGACAGCAATGTTATGCCATCTGCACCAATTCCATTGACGACGAAGAGATTTTGACTTTGATTCAAAGAAGATGACGCAAAGGATGCGAATGACCTTGAAGATGAGCCTGTAAAACCAAAACTGCAGGAACTTTATCTCTTTTTTCAGAAGAATATCAATCAAAAAATTGCAACAACTGTCTTTTAAGATAAGCAAACTCCTGTTGAAATGTTCTGCCGGAAAGAAAAGATTATTTCACGGATATTTCAACATAGCTTAAAACAGCACAAATGGGATAATAGCTTATAAATAGTTTCTTAGAAAAATTGCTCTTTTAAAATTGTTTTTCTGGTAAACTACCTCAGTCGCTTGAGAGTTCAGATAACTGAGCTCTAATTGTATTTTCCTAAGGAGAGTAGTCTTTCTTTCTACTGCAGTATATTTTGTGGAGATCACATTTTTCAGAAAGAATATCAATCAAAAAATTGCAACAACTGTCTTTTAAGATAAGCAAACTCCTGTTGAAATGTTCTGCCGGAAAGAAAAGATTATTTCACGGATATTTCAACATAGCTTAAAACAGCACAAATGGGATAATAGCTTATAAATAGTTTCTTAGAAAAATTGCTCTTTTAAAATTGTTTTTCTGGTAAACTACCTCAGTCGCTTGAGAGTTCAGATAACTGAGCTCTAATTGTATTTTCCTAAGGAGAGTAGTCTTTCTTTCTATTGCAGTATATTTTGTGGTGATCAAATTTTTCAGAAAGAAAATCAAGCAAATAATGTCGACAAATGTCTTTTAAGATAAGCAAACTCCTGTTGAAATGTTCTCCTGGAAAGAAAAGATTATTTCACGGATATTTCAACATAGCTTAAAACAACATGAATCGGATAATAGCTTATAAATAGTTTCTTAGACAAATTGCTCTTTTAAAATTGTTTTTCTGGTACACTACCACAGTCGCTTGAGAGTTCAGATAACTGAGGTTTAATTGTATTTTCCAAAGGAGTAAAGTGTAGTCGTGCTTTCTATTGCAGTATATTTCGTGGAGATCACCCATCCTAAGGAGAGACTGTATAGATTTGACAGAATGAAGGTATAGTTTTTGCTCATAGACAAACTACTATTTGTAGGGCATTCATCAGAGGGAAGGACTTGTACGCAAACTCATACTGTGCAAACCAAAGCGCCAGACCAACGTTCAAGTTGGCCTTTTAAAAGATTGATCAGATCCTGGGTAACCTGCATCTGCAAGAAGAGCAGCTGCCATGGACAGTAGAGAACAAGCTTCTTAACAAAGCAGCTTGCATATGATATGGTTTTCCAAAATGAATAAAAATTTACCAAACGCTGTGTTTATTCCGAAGTGATCGGTGACTTAAATTGGCTTTTAAGAACTTAACTTAGAAAGTATTAAACGAAGCGTAGATGAAAAATTGCAATGACCTCTTATTGGAGACAAGATGATCCTTAAGTAAACAATTTTGATCTCTTGATGCTAGCTTGTTACTATGACTAGTCATCATTTATGCAACCAGAGTGTCTAAAGTGAGACAAAATTGCAAGTAAGCCTAAAGGTCAAAATAGTCAAAATTATGCAACGTAGTAATGTTCATGTCTTAAATATACGTTAAGCATTACTATGTTACGCAACTTGGGATCTAACTAGATTCTTAAGCTTGAAATGTCTGTCTATGGTACCAAACTTGAAAATCGCTATGAATATTCGCGACTTTACCTTAACTTATAACGGATATTCAAGGCCACCTGCAGGAGGTACGTGGGATGACAACACTTTATCAGGAGATGACCTGCCTTAGTGATGTCAATACAGCCTACAATGAAAAATACCATCTTTATTTTGACGAATCCTTTAGCGGCGATAGCATCCTGAGAAGTCCGTCGTGAAAGTCACAGAAACAGGGACGGACTTACCGTAGGTGTGTGTGGGGTGCGACACCCCCAATGGTTTTGTGTCATCCGGTAAATTTTGTTTTGATTCGGTAAATTGAAGTCGTTCAAATTCACGCTAGGTTTGATTTCCTTCACGAATGTTATGCTTGCATTGAAACAAGTGGTGATGGAAGGGCAAGAGTTCGACTTTGATCTAGTGAATGGGTATTGACTTGATAAGGCAAAGTGTTGAGATACTCGAAAGCATTCGAGGAGATGAAGGTACAATTGATGGAGTTATAGAAATAGCCGTTGCTCATTGTCATAAATATGGAATCCATCCACAAGCAGAGTATTCAAAGCGATATAGGCCACTAAGGGTTCCATCAAGGTTTGATGAGAATGTAGGTAATACCATTTTCATACTTTCAAAGATCTTTACCTCATTGATATGTTCAAGGTCATTAACAGGCTTATAAGAGACCACAGAGATATGGAGAAAACATTAACTGAGTCCTTTGGTCATCTAAGATGCTTCCATCCACAACTGCTTCATAAAGATACAAATGATGACTGCACTCACTTGTGTCAAATGTTTCCCGATGATCTCAAAGATGCTGACCTTCTGTTTCTTGACATCAGATATATGAAAAATGATATTATGCAGACAAACCAATGCGATGCATCAAAAGTGTTGGCTAGCAAGAGCTGGCTGTATCCCTATCTTGCAAAAGCTTACCAACTTGCCCTTACTGCACCTCATTGCAAGATTAAAGCTGCTGAAGACGTACTTGAGGTTAAAAATGTCTGATTATCGGCAAGACAGCCTGATGATCCTTGCGTGTGAAAATGACGTAATAGACAGGATAGACGTTGAAAAGCTTGCCGATAAATGGTCAAAACTGCGTAGTGTTGCTCCGTTGCAAGCAAAATGCTTTCGTTTACCGCAAACGTGAAGCTGAATGACACGAATGACGCTTAAGAAAATTATTCAACATGTTGAGTATATGGCTTTCAGTCACAAGTGTCTAAATTCTTACAGAGAACGTACTGTACAAGGGAGCAAAAGGCTTACGCAAAGTACTTTGAATCAAACTTTGGTAAAGCAAAATTCTCTCGAGTGTGCCTAGCTTAAAACCAGGTTTACCAATAAAAAAGCAGTGGTATATTTTATGTGAAACTGTGCCAATTAACACAAGTTAAAGAAGAGGTGCTAGTTTGGTAGGACCTCAATAATATGAACTTTCCGGTTGATAAAGGTTTTGTTATGCTGTGCTTTCCAGGATCAAGTAAAAAAGCAATGCAGAAAACATGGGGCAGACTATGCTTTTTATCATGTTAGCATAATTATTATACAAGTACTGTTGTGACAGATAGTTACTAGTTATTAGATATTGATGTCAACATAATAGCCATAAACTAATCAGACAATGATTGTTTTTTATTCGCCTCTTTCCACGAAGCATTGTCAATTAGCATTTATTTTACTATGAACATCAAAAAATGCTTACATCAAGCGATAACACATGTTATTTTATTTCTTTCCAACTAACCAAGGTAGCTATAATATTACAGAGCACAGATAATTTCTAATGGAGTGTCCGTACTTGTGAAGTCTAAAAAATTGGTTTCAGAATTTTTTATCATTTGTAACATTCTAGTATTAGTTTATGTACTTTATAATTTGGCATTTGCTGCCATTCCTTGCATTTTAGTGTTTGCTAATGTTTCTTACCTTTTGTTTTCAGTTTTTGATCAACAAGGAACATTTAATATTATTGTTATTATCTGCAGTAAATTTTTCGCTCAACCTAATGTTTTGCAAGTGTATATTGCCTGAAAGGTAGACCTGTATATTGCGTAACTTGCAGAACATATTTTGGAAATGTGTTTACAAAATTCTGTAGCTTCACAGCAGTTCAACAGGTCATCTTGCAATTTGTTCCTTCAAATTACGTAAGAATTTACGGCATTTTTTCCTGAAGATTCTTAGCTTTAAACTGGCTTTTAAGAATTAAACTTTTCAGGGAGCAATGGAATAATTATGACGATTTTTGAAGAACGGTTATTAGAGCCAGGATTTTCATGTCTGAACAAAGCTTAGCTCTTAATTCTAGCAATTTCTGTTACATCTTGGATGTGATTTTAACAAGAGTAAATTTTGACACGTGGACTCTCGGTTTCGTAACCAGATGTTGTTTTTTCACTCCCATGAGGTAGTATTTGAAGTCAAGAATACACTTGTAAAGGCACATAACACATTTTGTGCAAGTTAATCCAAAAAGACAATGAAACGATAAAAAACTGCTTAGAAAAAAGTTATTATTTTACAATTATCTGAAGACTCAAATACTTTCTTTTTATAACTTTGTCACCTCTTGAAAAGTGTCTTCATCAGATGAGGTATCAAATTGACTGAAAATTCTGAAATAATGTTGGATACTTTTATTAAAACTAAGCAAGAAGGTTGCAAATCAACCACAAATCTTTGATGAGTTTGTAGAAGGAGAGCCTCTATTCCACTGACGCTTGATTATTATGATTCTAATTAAAACAAGCCTTTTTTAGTTTAGATGTGTGACATAGGGTCAAATCCTGACAAGCACTGTCTCCGTCTTCTGCTAATCTATTGAGTTCTGGTACGTTCATTTTATATGACGAGCTTGAGAAACAGCAACGAGTGAAGACATTTTTGGATGGTTTGCAAACAAGACACTCGGCTTAAGCATACGAAGACATGATTAAATGATAAGAGAACCTTAGACATATTTTCTATGCTGATCTCTGCACGTGCCTGACCTACAACAAAGAGATTTTAAAAGGATGCTTCTTTCTCCTTCTGCAGCTCAGAGTCTCACAAACTGAAAGGTTTTTGACTCCTTTCTTTTTGTCCTCATTAGCTGTTTTCACAAGGCAAGGTGATTACTACCAGAAGACTGCAATTGATTGTGCGGTAAGCTTACTACAATCATACCTATACCTGTTTTAAAGCATCACCTGACTCCACATATACAGGTCAACAGGATGGTCTGGTATTAAGAGCAGAAGTTAAGGTAATAATCATACCTTAATTTCTGTTTTTCATACTTCCTTTATCAATTAGGTATCATATCTTGACGAGGGTGTCGAGATAACATTTTCCGTGTGTATTTGACCAAAGGAAATAGTTTTCTTCTTCTAACTAAATGATAGTAAGACTATTACTCTTAATTCTCGTTTTGTCCTTCTATATTCTGTCTGTCGTTTCATGCCACACCAGCAATTTTGTTTGCTTTATAGGAATAACATCTATATTGAACAACAACTTAAATGCAAATGACACGCAACTGAGAGTAATCGTTGATACCAATTTCAATTGTGTACACAACAACGAAGACGATTATAATGCTACCACAAATACGTAGTGCTTGTTAATCATTGCATCATCGACTAGCTGGGAGATACCATCGGCATCTCGTATAAAAAAATAATACAAATCCAAAATTCTTTTTGCCTTGTAGCTGAGGACGATTTTAAGTAAAGAAGGTGAAAAATAGTGGTTTGTTTCAATCAATTTTCACAGCGGTGAATTCTACAATAATATCAAACGTGTGTTGTAGAAAGGACCAGAAATGCTATATCTTGCTACTATCTCGATTCTATATCTCGACGAACAACAACTCAATGTTTTAACATAGTTTGTAGCCCAAGTCACACGGTATTCTCTTCTTGTGCTAAATTAAATACAATAAAGACTAGCGAAATGCGACTTCTGCTGATTTAAACTGAGTCTTCTGCATTTAATCCTCTCTCCACTCAATCAAGTTAAAAAAAACATTTATCATGTACCAAAGAGAACCATTGGATTTGGTCCATAACAAAGCGACGGTTGACTTGGACCTTGTTCGCTCAAATTTGCTTCTTTTTAAAACCTTAATTTATTGTATTAGCATTATCATACTTTCATCATTTCAAAAAATCAGGCATCGTCTTCTATTACGCCACCTTGTTGACACTTTTTGTAGGTACCACATTATTTGTTGACACTATATGTACTTGTATCATCTACGTAATGCCATGCTGTATGTGTGTCATTATGGGCTTATAATAATAGCGTCCTTTCAAGTCTGTAGCAAGCTATTGTAGTAAAAGTATACTTAAGTATTGATATTAGAGAAAACTTTTATGTTTACCTCAGAACTCCACTTTTTGGCTCCATTTATATGCTGTTTCTTGAACGGTTGAAATTGCTTTTGCTGTTCAACGCAACTGTGGAACAGCAGACAACCGGGTGATTTTCGGATTAGAATTATTAATAGTAAAAGTCGAAAATTTGATCATCCTTTGATAAAATGCGGATTGTGTTCCCACGTGACTTAGCCATTTTCGATAAATTATAACAGATATGTGAAAAACTTGCGTTATAATTTGGACGTTTTCTATATGCTACTACAGGACAGTCTAATATCAAGACAAGATAAAAAGAAAGGTTATCTCTTACGTTATATTTTTCAAAAGATTTGTATTGTTCATTTTTACGCCCACATTTTAGGTAAAAAATGCCTTTTTCCCAGGTAAACATCTGTATTGTAAAACAATAATGGTGGACGTCAAAACGTACATATTTGCATTTTATCGTTGCAAAATATCTTATCTTAAAGACGGTCCCATGGTAACAATTTTTATTTGAATGTCTTATGAGCGGTAATAAATTCTTATTGCGAGTGCAGATGCGACACAGCAGTACTGATCATGTTATTTATGTATGCCATTAAATGAAACAATAGCAGCAGGACCTTAATATAACAATAGGGCAAAGAAACAGCAAAAATTAGCAAGAAGTAAGTAAAGATTTGGAATAATAACGGGAATAGAGAAGAGGATACAAATTGACAAGCGTATGCCCTGCCAGCTAAACTACAAGAAATATGCAACGAAATAGATACTAATAATAGAATAACAAAAGAAAAACGGAAAAGAAAAAGAAATAATGACTTCATCAGGTAGTTAGCACTCACTAGACCAGAACTTAAAGAGAAGAGAAATAGAAAATTTGGAATAATAACGGGAATAGAGAAGAGGATACAAATTGACAAGCGTATACCTTGATAGCTAAACTACAAGAAATACGCAACGAAATAAATACCAATAATAGAATAACAAAAGAAAAACGGAAAAGAAAAAGAAATAATGACTTCATCAGGTAGTTAGCACTCACTAGACCAGAACTTAAAGAGGAGAGAAATAGAAAATTTGGAATAAGTACGGGAATAGAGAAGAGGATAAAAATTGACAAGCGTATGCCTAGATAGCTAAATTAGCGAATGCCAGGACAAGAAATACGCAACAAAATAAATACTAATAATAGAATAACAAAAGAAAAATGGACAATAAAAGGAAAAAAATGACTTCATCAGGTAGTTAGCACTCACTAGACCAGAACTTAAAGAGGAGAGAAATAGAAAATTTGGAATAAGTAC
>JANTCA010031090.1:0-70934 GCA_024741275.1 Chironex yamaguchii | reverse complement strand
ATCTATCTATCTATCTATCTATCTATCTATCTATCTATCTATCTATATATATATCGAGTCATAAAAATTGGCGATAAGTCTGAGCCTAACACAATCTCTAACAATGTAGCAAGTAGGGTGCAATCAGTTTTATTTACCAAATATACGATTCCAAGAGTGATCAATGTGTTCATTTCTGCAGTTTGCGCTAGAGGGACAAAAAACAAGTGTCATACTGTTTACTAAATAAAAGATATGAGCCAGGACAGCAATTTCAGCCTTACTGTTTCATCCAAACACAATTCACGAAATATTTATTTTGAATTAGTATGGAGGCTTCTGTGGACACATATCTTAATTCTATACAGAACCACCTAATCTCCCCTTCGACGAAAGTAGAAATAGGGGTAGAATCCCAACACTTGAGAATGGAGCCAGCTTTCATATAATTTTGCTCTTAACTATCCGACAACAAATGGCAACAATGCGGAGCGTGATGCACAAAATGGCAACCAAAAATCGTCCTACATGAATTCATTTGACATGGATTCATCTGAAGCTACATTTGACATGTTTCAATTAAACAAATAAAAGTTTGAACAACCAGATCCATCCTAGAGAAAACGAATTGCATTATAATACACTGTTTAACGCACTTTATCTATAAATCACAATACGAATTCCAAACTAAAATGCCTGTCCACATGACCATTCCTATGTTACACGTGGTCATACTGCAGTTTGAAGGGGGCAAACTCATCTGGACCAGCACTTAAATAAAAGAATTCAATACAGTTTAAGAATCTCACCAAGTCCCTGGTACTGATTAGCAGATACGTACAATAATTGAACTCAAATAACTAGTTAGATACAACATAACTCAAGATAACATAACATAATTATCAAGGTTACCTTTCTCTGCCATGCCTATCAGTGAAACAATCTTTGCATTTGCATAATCCGTGTCGAGCTCATTTCCACTGGGATACTAAATTGCAAATAATAATTATCATCTCGAAAATTCTTGATTTCATGGACTCAGTCGAAGCCATATAGCCATAATAATTATCATGTTAAGTTAACTATCCAAATTTTCACTTAGCCAGAAAAAAATATTACACTACACAGCATCGCAGTGTGTTACATTGTAATGAATTTTATTTTACTGTATTTTACTGCACAATATTGTATTGTACTATAGAGTATGGTAAGGTACTGTACAGCAATGTGTTTTATGGTATGTTGGCGTATGGTACTGTATTGTATTGTTTGGTATTGCAATGTACATTTATTGTATTGTTTACATTGTATAAGGAACGACTGAGCAACGAAAACTAAGGCAAGGAACTTTTCATGCAGTGTTAAGCTTTTTGATACCTTTAACTGTCAAAAACGTTTCTACGCGTTAGCAATTACGGTAAGTGACTCTTGGAGATGTCTGTGTCAGGCTATCGGCAAAGTTACTGAGGACAAAGAAATTCCGAAAACTAGAGCAAACAAAACGCTAGGTCTTACCACATTGAGGTGGCAAAGCTTCTTCTTGTACAGAGAAACAGCTCTTTCGTGTAATGCTTTTTCTTCAGAACCAGTCGAAGCTGATATCACTTCAACCAGGCCCTCAGGTAATTCCTGTAGACAAGAAAAGGGTCAAAGAGAAAAGTGAAGGTAATTGCTTGAGCGACCTTGTCAGTTCAGTTAGAACCCCCAATGGTAGGATTGTAAGAAATATAAGATTTGTAGAAAAAAATATCATGCCTAGACTTGAATCCAGGACATCAGCAAGGTTACTTTATATCTCATTTACTGTATCAATTACGTGCTATAAGGGTCTAGGATTCTAGTTTTGTTACAAATTGTCTTTTTCATTCTAACTAACGTAACGGTGAAATATAAACTTACGCTGCCGGCTTTTTAAGTTACAGAACACCGAAAACGAAAAATTAGTATCGACCATAAACACTCAGCCTATATAAGCCTCAGAAGGCACAAAAAGATACAAGAAAAAGGGAAAAAAATCCGGGCAATACAGGAAACTCGCTGGACAAAAGCTACTTGATGTCACGGCCACGTTTGCGCCATGACGAATGAAGTATATAGACTTACCAAGACCAGAGGACTTCGTGGACTCTTTTTTATCAATATCTCCAAAAAGTCTAGTAGCCTATAAACGTAAAATAGTTGCATTATGGATATTCTTGTTAACAGGAGATAATGTAAACGGTCATGTTCAAATCAAGTAAATAATAATAAACATTTCAAATGCAAAACAACAAAGAATCAAAATTGATAAATAATAGCAATATTTTGGTTCCTTGAATCAGTTTGAAATACCACATTATGCATACAAAATGCGTTAATTCAAATAAGGTAAACATGAGCAACACCAAGTGACATTGGGTGGCAATTCACCGTATAATAAATACAAAAACCAGTAATTGTTCACTTCTCTATTATCCTGATATTCTGTGTTGCTAATTGTCTTTCCTATGCATCACAATGCATTATTCGACCGTACTTCTTGTCAGCTTAAAATCCTGACAGCACGGCCAAAAGCGTTTACAAACGTGTTTTAGGCCTAGACTACACGTCGCATTTTACATGCATCGGATACAATTAGTGAATTAAATGCATGCAAAATGTGACATTTCATTTTAATTAGGGGATGAATTATAGTCGAATAAAATTATTTTATTCGATATACCCTGTCGCATTATGCACTTTGATGCGACAGTAATTCATTTAATTTATCGTAAAAATTGTATTTTATCGGACATATAGAAGTCGAGTATAACGCAAAATGCAACAGATGTAAAATGCAACGTTTGATCTAGAGATATTTGCAATGTTAGACATTACTCAGACTGTTTCAAAAATCTTTTTAGTTGGGCTTACACACCTGTGTGGCGAATGGCTATGAAAGATGAAATGGGCATCGCCCTATAACTTAATGTCACGGGAAGCAACTTTACTCTCCTCATTTAATGACTTTTATCAATCGCCAAGAAGTGTCTGGACATAAGACTATTACACATCTTATCTCACATATACTTACCTAAGCCTGAAATGTACGACTGACTTTCTCTCTTCTACAAAACAAGATATTGCATGTCAATTTTATGGACAGTTTCTTCTAACCGTACACAAAACTGGCATATTTTAGGGCAATACATTTGAAATTTATAACTACTGTAATAATGGAAAGTTATTCACTTTCGGCCTACATAATCCAAGTCATTGTACGGACAAAGAGTATGAATTCACTCGCAGAATTCACCATAACGCAAAAGCATTTTATCTAAACGTGAGGTTACGGCCGATTGGTTAAACTATTGTGTAACAACGCCAACGGAATACTGGCTTGGTCCAAATATCTTAAAGTTACCAAGGAACTAACTGTATATTACAGGTATAATCCACGTCTATTGAGTACTTGCAGCGACACCAAATCTTTTTAAGGAATGATGCTGGTCTTACGCTGAAAGTAATTTCAGATGCTAATTGTTGTGTGATAGATCACAAGGAAGCTGTTGGCCGTTTACGCAAGGTAACTTGCGTAGATAGTTTCTTTCTGTTCACTCTCCTCGAAGTGAGAACTAACCAGGTCTCCATATTGGATGCCCATGAAATAATTACAGGGAGTTTCAAACACAGTGACAGAGGCAATTAATATTTCAAAGTTTAATGTGCATTCAAATCCATGCAGCTAAGGAATTTTCTTACAGTTCAGATGCATTTTTCTATATTTATGTACCATTTCACAAAATTTGGACACCCTTAGCAAATGCAGTAAAAATAATAAAGATATTAAAGGAAGCGTAATGCATGCATCCACTCAACTTTACGCCATTTGTGAGAAATGACAGTTTTATCAATCTAGCGAAGGCGACTCTGTTGTATGTTTTTGAATGTTTGTTTGTAATAACGCCAAACATGGACAAGATTAACAGTTTTGGCCTACAAAGATTTCCGACGTAGCCCTCTATTGAAGGATAAAGGCAACTATATGAAGAAAAGATGAGTTTTTTGGCTTCAACATGCGTTCATAGTAGCAGATATAATCTAAAACCGGTAGTGAAGTCGGCAAACAGCAACGACTGTCATGCATAAGATGAAAAGGCCTTGAAAACATCGTAAGAAAGAGCACACGGGAAAAGCAACTCCTTAGCTGGAAGTTTCATTTACCCCCACGGCCATTGTATTGACGTACGGCATGTATATGCAATAACATTTACCTTGTTTCTTTTTCTTTCCCGTTTTAGCATTCATTCGCGTTTTAAATACAGCACCTAATGCGTTATCCATTGCGTTAAGTGCTTTATCATCTACAGCATCCATATCAATACTTTCATCACTAAGTTCATCATCATCACTTTCCATATCATCATCTTCTGCTTCCTCCTCCTACAAACAAATTAAAACTGTCAAATAATGTTTTACTTTACCCGAAAAAATCGTTCATACTACACGCCTCTTCAGCTATCGATAAGTACTTGAATTTTTCGCGCAAGGAAGCCATGATGGTTCCACTATGCAGCCCATATATCAAATACAATCGTACTAGAGGCTAAGTCAGCTACCAACGAGACCCTTCATAATCTGAGTAAAATATGGCGAGTCTGTTACAAGAAATCCGTCACTACGAGCGAAGTGTCGGAAATGTCTGTATTGCACACATGCCCGGTTCCAATACAACTGCATTATTCGCATGAGCCGAAAAAGCTCGTGACGTCATTTAGGAGCAGCGGCATTTTGCGTCCTTCCATGTCATTCCCTTTGTTTAGGTTCAAATGATTTGATCTTTTTCTCGCATGATTGGCTATGGCTCGCGAGGAAGGGGAAAAAGAAGGCCATCAAAAGTTATATGATTTCAATTTTTCCGCCAAGCTTAAGAGCAGCTTATGAGCATAAAGAACCTCTGACCAGGGATAGTCTTGGGCTTCTTGGGATCGTCATTAAATTAAGTACATATAATGTCACTCCAGCCATGACTTAATGCAAAATACTAAATTATTAAATATAAAATATTTAAATATACAAGACATCCAACAAGAAACGATACCTCTTTAGCAGCAGCGCCAGCTTTTTCAAGAGCAGATTTTAACTTTGCGCGCAATTCTTCATCAACTTGTTTATTGTCATCGTCATTCCTTTCTCCTTCAGCTGTATCTGCCTCTTGCTATATTGATGTTAAGAACACATGTCAAAGGTTTAAGGCTTATCAAGGGAGAGAGCAGGATAAATGTCGTTGAATAGGGTAGGTTGATTGTAAAACAATGTACCTACCTGCTCTATCAAAATATCATGTTCTAGCTACAGTTAAAGCACTTCACATCCTTGGCTGCAGTACCATGCCGGGAGCAGTCCATATTAACATTCAGATGTAGTTATACCTGCTTTTGAGGGAATGAGTGTGAATAATTGGTTGAACACAATGTCACATTTTGACATTAAGAAGCTTGTATCCAAGGGCAGTGATTTCAAATTCACCACCAATCATGTCGTATAGAACATGACAGGAGATACTGCCTAACTTACGCTGAACACTTGCAAACAATAGGTATGGTCTTACTGCAAGCAACAACTACATTCCCACTGCGATGAGCAGCCAAGGCTATTTGATAGTCCTCTGAACTACTGACGGATGAATGGTTCTTAAGATATATAGTGTCACAGTGGAAACAGAAAGGAAATATTGAAAGTCCCTTTTCTTAAATCATCGGTCACAACAGGTTCCACAGAGTATCCGATGTCGAGGAAATGGTAAAGTTTAAGATAGCCGTCAGTAATTCTACAGCAAAGCAAAAACCAGAGTAAGGGAATTTAAAAGCATAAATAACAGATATACGAGATTTCAAAATATGTGAGAACCATAGCACTGAATAACAAAGGCTAAAGGATCTCTTTGGAAAACGGCAAGATAAATACGACTAAATTGTAAAGTACAACAAATAAACGGAATATGGGGAATTTCGTTAAGTTGTAGGAAATTACTTAACTTCGTTATAAGCGATGGAATTTTACAGCAAGTAAATGCAACCTCTGTAATCTATTTAAAAGTAAAGTAAATTATTCAGCAGTGAGAAAAGGGTATGGTCTTCTAACCTTGCTGTCCGTATCAGCAATATCATCCATTTCCTCAGTTTCATCATCTGCAAAAATCAAGATCTGCTTAGTCTGAGGATGATACGTCCGAACAAGCAATACTCTAGCTCAAGAGTAAACTTATAAAGTAGGCATTAACAAAAATGAAGGAGAGCACCACATAAAATGTTATAAAATGTCAGTTACGTAACTGGTTCATGTCGCAAACGTTTACTTCTCATTCAGATCTAACACTTTCATACATCCTTCCATACAATACTTCAAAAGACGAATGATGTCGGGAATAGTAACTCCTGTTCTACTTCTGACATCATTTATCGTGTGACCTAACTTCCAACCAATTAATACCACAGTACTGCAAATGATATTTCTAATGGCTTGACAAATTAAAATATCTCATTTAGATTTTAAAAAGTAATGAAAACCTCAATACGATCCACACTATTCCCCTAAACAGCTTTTTTTATCTCAAATGCGGAAAACAAATTTATTATTATGCTATCCTGATTATTAATGCTCTGATTTTAATACAAACGTGCCACCAAAAATTGAAGCCACTCTTACCAGATTGTTCTTCGTCTATGTCCAGGTCCTCTGCTTTCTTGCCTTTAACAGCCTAAACGTAATTAACAGCAGATTTAGGGGATCATACAAAAGTAATTTAGATGTTATTCTGCAATCACTAGAAGACTGTCCTAGTAGATATCGTTTTCAATGAGGGCAAGACGAAATTCAAGGCAAAGACATCTAAATCCTTAAATGATTGCACCTTTCTCTACCACCAAGACAGAGTGAGTCCAAATATTAACACGTTGCTATGTTAATGTATAAGGGATTGAAACAGAAAGTTTGCGGCACGTCTGACAGAGTCTGTCACAGAGTAATCCACGATTGAAAGACTTTCTGTCCAGTTGAAATATAAAAGAGAGCTTCATTTGACGAATTCCAAGTTATTGCACAGAATTACTCAGAAGTATGACCTCGCCTCTGTGCATTCAACTTACAACAATTTTCTTCAGCGATACGAAACAACGCAAAACACAGGAGCTTTTAATTTGCAGGTCAGTGTGAAACCCTCGGGATAGATAACAAGACAATTATAACGATTCTGATGATGATGTTAATGTCGCTGATGCCAATGATGATGGTAATGATGATGATGATGATGGTAATGATGAAGAAGATCATGAAAATAATTATAATGACGACAACTGTAATGTCGATGATACTGATAAAGGTGATGCTGACAAAAGTGATGTTATTAAGAACGATTATGACTATGACGACAGCGATGAAGCGAGAGATGATGATGACAACAATGATGATTGAATAAAAGATAATGATGCAAAATAATCACAAATGCAGGTATAATGTACATCTATGTTAACATAGTAACAAAAGACCTCATTAACAGCAATTCACAAAATTACCGGTAACGGTAACGGTAAATTGCACAGCAGTCAGATCAAAACTTACATCAAGAATAAGTTCCAGTGCTTGCTTAGTAAGATGCGGTAGAATGAGAGTGAACACTTGATCAGTCACCTCTCGCATCATATGTGAGGACTGGGCCTGAAAACCAACAAGAATTTCACAAACAACTTCCGTCCAGTGAGGCTCTACGTGACAAAGATAAAGACAGGTCAATGAAGACAACTCATGTGGCATAATTTCACTCCAAACATTAACCCCAAGATAAACACTTAGATGTTAACGAAAAAATAACAAACAGACCAGAAACAGACATAGGTATAAATAGCACGTTAATTCGCATTTAACACTCTTTTGTTGGTAACTAAGCATTCACGCTTTATAGTATACAAAAGGATGGTAGCAAAAAACACTTGATCTAAATTTTTATCTTTATCTTAACCACGTAATAATGTGTTGACCGTGATAATCAAGACAAAGACGTCAGAAGAGACATTTGCGTCAACATAAATCACTTCTAGTCACATTTGGTTGGTAGCCAAAGGTCATCGGCCCTTAGACGATACATGAAAAAGAAGTATCTGCAACGTTGGAGTTCTACACTGCAACAAGGTAAAACTAAGGACATTTGTCTGTATGAGCTACCTCTTGTTTGATATAAAAAATGCTTATGTTAATTAATAATAAAATATTACCTTTATCTTCTACTGTACTCTTTCTCTTCTTCTTTTTTTCGGACATCATACTCTTTTCATAACAAATATGGAGCTCCTACGATAAAATGTTCAAAGGCATAAGACTCAAAGAAAAATACACAACTTTTATCATCGATTTCCCTATAAAATTGAACGACAAATCAAATAAACAACGTGGATGAGCTCAAGTATCTAAAAAGCACAACCTTAACTAAAAATATTTTGGATCTAAAGGGCATGGTTCCAACCCACCCTCAAATACAACACACTTCGTATATATCGCAACACCTCTGTACGTCTGACAGTAAGGAATCACAAGGTTTAATCACAAGAAAAGGAAGGCAAGAAGTTGCATTGGCTATATTAGCATGGAGTATTCAGTATGAACTCTTCAGTCAATGCATAAACCTCGCAAAGATAACAGGTTTATGCTAGTACCAAATTTCAATTAAAAAATTGGGCTTTCATCCACTTTTAATCACTACTTATCCTTGTGAAACGACGATTGTTAGACAAGTATACGGAGTACGTAAAAGGTAGTCAACACTGCGATCTAACGACAAAATGGCATGCTAGAGTTCTTAGCTTCATCATTTGACGAATAAGGGCGGAAAAAAATTCATTGTTGGGGGCGCCGACTACATGGGTCCATTGTTGATGAATCTATCTAATACTCCAAATGAGTGAGCTAATGTCTAAATCTCAGAACTTTTGCACGTTCCTGTATAATGGAATTTTTAAGCTAAAAATTAGTGGGCATAACATACATTTGCTAATTAAAGTCTAACGAAAGCGTCAGAAAAAAGATGGCGACAACAATACTCAATATGCTTACCTCGAGAATTTCGAAAGCCTCTTCAGTGTTATCGAACAGTTGCAAAGCAGTGTAAAGGAAAAGCAGTCGAAATGCTTTTGTCATGGTCGCTTCAGAATCCTGTTGTGACAAGTAAAGAAAGTGCTACATGAATTGACCAATATAGACCATTATGAAGAGATGGTAATGCCCCTTAATTCGTCATTAAGGCAAAGAGTTTTTTGCTTCACATAATAACACTGTTGAAAATGGTGTCCACGAAAACCAGATAATGGAGTTTGCCATAGCCTACGCTAATTAAATGCATTGTACCATAACAAACGCTTATTTCTCTGCTTTGATAATTATTACCTTGACATCTAATTTATTCAGCCTTTCCATAGTATCTTCGAGTTTCGTCGTCACCTGTTGATAAAGAAAAACAATTAAAAATACACAAGTTAAACGCATAAACATACGCTCTTAAACCAGTTTTCCATGAATACCGCTGTGCTGCCGTAGTAAATTGCATTTTTTAGTAGCATGCTCATTACTGAGCGTAGCTGATTCCAATGCCACTGTTAGGGAATTTACTAGGAAGTGAGCTCTTTATGAGCGTGGGCTCCTGTTACCTTCTCTCGCCAATAGTATTCTGTTTGTGGCGGCGCGGATTCGCCAAGTGAATTGCATACCACCTTTAAAAATTCAAAGTGGTGTAGGAAGACATTAAATTACTGACAAATAATTCCTTTTCAGTCGACAGATTATTTGAAGGAATGATATATGGGCATTACACTCTCGACAATACGTTACTTTTGCTCTCACATCACTATCTGAACAAATAAACGTTACCAAACTTACAATAATACACCTGACACAGGCAAGTGTCTTATGTTGTGATAAATACCTCATATGGCCATGTCTTCTCAAGACTAACATACTTTGGATGCTGTATTAGCCACTGTAATAGGAAAGAATGAAAACATCAAAGTCCGATACATAAATAGGGCGTAAACGTTATCATTCGAAGAAAATTATGAGTTTGGATAAAGTAATCGTGTATTATTGTGAACTCATGAAAAATAAAGGATGCTAATAAATCTTTTTAGACTTATATGAATCGCGATTCTAAAAAACTATGTAAGCATTTAAATCTCCTCTAGGCAATAAAAGTCTTCAGATCATTGGAACAGTAAAGCTGTGCAAATCTGGGTAATCGGTACTAAAGCAGAGCAGGGGGGCCGTTAAACACGCAGAGGCCCTTAAGGAGGCTTAAGAAGCAAAGAAGACGAAACTAAAACAGCGATAGAGCAGCAGCAGGAGCCGGAAAACAGCAAAGAAAAGAAAATGAACATGCGAGAAAACAAGGGAAAACAAACAAGGCCAAGTTCTGGCATAAAGCATGTGTACAAGGAACAGAAAAAGAAGACAGAGGGAGAAGAGAAGCCCAGAACAAGCGAACAACGAGTGGGAGCGAAGAAACTAGAACATAAGCAAAGAAAAGCCGGCCAGAAAAAAGCAGACGAAGAAGAAAAGAAGAGACAAGAAAAGTAATGCAAGGAAAGTGTGAGCAAACAGGATTTAACTAAAACACGAATAAAGAAAAGGAAACCAGAACTAAACCAGACAAAAGAAGAATAAAAGTAGAGGTGGGAAAACTACAGCACGAGATATTATCTAGTTCGATCTATAGTTAGTAATGAAAACTCACATGCGCATATTTCAAAACAGAGAGCCCATAATGTTCTTTCTCTTCATTTTTTTCATTTTCATTAGTTGCTTCTGAAACATAAACATTCATATAAGCTAATTAAGCAATAAATCTTGTACGACACGGTATTATGCTTGCGAACCTCTTGGTTTCTACAGTCATCTGAAACTTTCTCATTACGTCTCATAACTATTAACAAATAGTCCCCTTTTGTAGGTCTTTCCGTTTTACGCGGGAGATCGCCCTCGCCGAATTATTTATGGCGGCCATTAACCGCCTTCGCAAAAACAATCGTGGGAAGACAACCTCCCTGAGGCCCTTTAACAAACATTGTTGGTTGCTCGCCCTCCTGACCTCAGCAACGAGGAGATCCACCGCACTTGCGGTACTTTCTCTACGCCAAAGGCCTGCCCCTTCCGAAAATTCACTCAACATGAAATTATGATTGATATATTAATCGCCAAGAAGTTACTGGGTTTCTCACTAAGATAACAGCTTGAAGATCCTGATCAGTAAAATTCTGTCATATCGTTCAATTGTCTGCAACTAGTTCATCATAATGAAAGTGGAATTTACTTGATACATTTTCAGTGGATTACCCCTACATCAATTCAAGCTCTAAGACTATACCAACATAGCAATACGAGGCGTGAATTAAAAAGAAGAGAGAACACAGAGACACACACAAAATATCATTAACACCCTTACTTGTTAAAGTTACTGTTGGTCCTGATAGTTCAGACAGTACACTATGGAAGCGACTTTGACATATTTTCCTTGTTCCAGCTTCAAGTTCACTGTTACATTTTCTTGATAGCTGAAAGAGTAAATCAAGTTAAATTGTACTGTGTTTGGTATGCCAATGCTATGCATGTCGTTAACCTTAGTTAGACTTATATCCAAAAGCGTGTACACAAAATTAGTATAGCAAAAGCTAGTGAAGAATGAATAAAATGGCGACACTAATGCCAACTAAAGAGAAATAAGCAACTTAGTGATTAATTAGGTAAAAGACTGAAGGAAGTACCATTGACAGGAGATTGAAAGAGCTTAGAAGAACTCGCAGATAGCACAACAGCTAATGCAGAGCAATGCAAAAACACAGACGGTGAGATGGGTGAAGACGGTTTACAAGTGCAGACACAGAAAATGATAGGGGAGTGCAATGATGATAAGATTGAGTACATAGCCCTATCTTACTATAGGTAAAAGAAGGACGTAAAAGTAGCACATTGCGTCAACAACACCATGACATATCTTCGTTTAGCTTCGTTTAGATGCTCAAATTCTCTGTGCATTTTAAAAATCTGCTGGGTACAACCTGGAAATGCTTCTTGGTGATCGACAAATATCCGTTTAATACAACGAGAAAATGGCGCTTTGTCTAATATAAGGCTACTTTGCCATGCTACTCTATAGTCTGAGAAAACAATTTAAACACATTTTGCATATCGCAGCATTTCAGAATCCAGTTAAGTCCTGTAAAGAACTGTTGTTCAAGTTTAGACTCCCAACATGACTAGACGTGGATTTCTTCTTTTAAAAGATCTATATGATGCAAATTAATACATAAGCACGAGTACCCTACAGAAAGGCATATGAGAGAAAAGCAAACGGTGAAATGTAAAATGCAACAAGGCAACTAACAAGAAGATCTTTCTTTCTTGTCTTGGTTATGGTAAAGTATCCATGAAGGAACAAAAACTTAGCTATCGTCAGCATCAGAGGAGAAACCTTTGGTTCTTTTGACCGCTTCACTATAGCAAGCATCTAAGTTACGAAGCAAAAGAAGATGTACACATATTATCATATTCAATTGTCGTCATAAAGTCTTACGTAAAAGACTAATCCAATTCCTCATATAGATAAAATCAACTCTGGGAGAAAAAGACTACAAGGTGTTCTGCTACAGTAAATATGAGGTCTCGCACTGCAAACATAAGTTTGGTTTGTTTGCTGAGGGGGTTATTATTTTTTACCTGGTATTCACTCAGAACATCGCAGCAAGGTTCTCTAGAATAATTTCCAGTTCTCAATTCATCAAGATTATTTTCACAAAGACGATTACAAAATCTGATAAAACTTCAAGCCGTTTATTAAAGCGACAGTCAAGGCTAATATTTTTGTCAAAGCTTATGAATGTCACGGATGCTTACATTACATCAAATTGCCAATAGATACCTCATATTCAAAAGGCGTGATTATTTACAAACATATTTATATGGAAGTTGACTTAAAGGTATTCATTACCTACTTTTGTAATCAAAATACGTGCCGGGAAGATATGGTTCCTGGGACCGAGGTGGGAAAAACTTAAATTAACAAAGGAGTAAGTGATGCTTATTCTCTCGGATGAAAAACGAAGAGGGCAATAAAGCAAAATCTACAATAGTTTACCAAGTTAAGAGCACCTTCACGGCAAGCCTTCGCTTCAGATGCTCTCCTAAAACGAAACGAAAAAGCTTGAACGATATAACAAACCGATTCCAAAAGATCCCAGCTGCATGTCAAAAGGCATCAATGATGGTCATTAACATCATAATCATTACCTTTAACATTGCCACTACAATCGTCAATATGGTGAAATACATTTCACTGGCACTGTCCTTTGTGTGAATAGGCTATGCTTTGGTATGCGCTACGAAAGCCTGCTGACATTCAATTAGGAAGACAGATACTACATGTTGAAGTACACAAGGTTTCAGACAGTAAAACATGCGTGCATTGGATAAGGAATACACGTGGCTACTCACAAATTTTCGAAAAGTAGCTTTTCTTCCTCAGATGTATCTTCTTTGGGAGGAATTGTTCCAGAAATAAACACATCCACTAGCCAGTCAAAAAGAGCATTTAATGCCTGGTGATCAAGCTGTAAGCAGGAAGGGCAAGAGCAAAAGAAGACAAAGGAAGTTGATGACGAAAACGTATTGGACAGGAAACTAATACGCATGGGCAGTTACGGGAAGCAAACATAATCTATTAGTTAGATAAAAAAGAGAAAATGTTATATCCTTCGGCAATGGCATCATTAGCAAAGTCAACGGGTCGATACAAAATTATGCATTGAAGAACATACACTTCAGTGACGTGGTACATTAATGGCGCACTATTTGGGTGCAACAATAAATTTATTTGCATCACAAATACAAGAGAAGAGAAAACCTCTCATAATAGACACTTATCTCCTCTCTCGCTTTCTTCTTCTTGTATCATTTCACCCACTTCAATGGCATTCTGTCATGCAAGATCATTTTCCATTTCAAAAGCAAGAGCATTACTTATATCAGACAACCTTTCTAAATACAAACAATGGTCAAAAGATCAAATGACCCTTCTTGATACCTGTGAAATAAGACTTTCCACCATATTTGTTTTTGTAACATAGTCAAAATTGATAACACCAAATCTGCAACAAGACAAATCAAGGAAATGAAAAGCAGTATCACGTACAGAAATTTTGCAAATATTGCAACTGAAATCAAAGCTTTCCAAACATTCTATTAATCAAAGCTATTGCACTGTGTCAAGGATAGGGGAGCAAGTTATTATTAGAATTGCAGGTAGAAGAGTTAGTAGATTACCGGGCTTGAAAAGTAACAAAAGATTGAGACGATTCCTAATGCATGAAAACAAACACAGTTACATTTCTGACTGCACACATCATATTCTAAGGAACAAAACACCCTACAGGCTACACCAATGTCGACCTTCTTTTTTGGCATCTTGTAAAAAACGTCTACGTACCTATCAATCAGCTGAAGTATAACAATGAATGCAATTTGGGGGTCTTTGATCTCCTTGGAAAGTGAAGCAAGCTGCAAAACAAAAAGACGACAACATGATTGAAAAAATCGGTTGACTAGTTACAGTATTTATTCTAGCGGAGGAAAATTCAGGTTGCCTACATTACCAAAAAGTATTCTGAGAACATTAAGCAGGCGAAGCAAAATGCTCAAAACTAAAAGTCGACTTCAGAAATTGAAACAATAATCAGCTTTTCCCCTGCAACCCACCAAACGGACGTTTCATGGTGTAAAGGCTTGGGAAATACCTCTTCTCTATTAATCAAGGATAGATCTACTTCAGTTAGCATACAGCTGCAAGATGAAGCCAACACTTAACTGTTGTTGTCATTGCCGAGTTGCTCGGAAAAGTGTGGCGATAATTTGCCTCTTTGTTTCTCCTTCTTCTGCTTCAGCTTGGAAGATCGTTAAAGGCAGCTCCACCTCATGCTGGCAATCATAGTTGGAGACCGCGCACTTAATTTGACATAAAGTGTGAACAATGGCAAACAAAGGAAGAAAATCTAAGAAAACCAACATTACAATCCAGACTGGCTTGCCTTTCTCAATCTGATGAGTTCAGCACTATAAAATTGCATCCTATATGACATTAGTCCAGATCTAACAGTTTCAAAAATAATAAAAATTCTAGCTATTAGTAACAAATTAAAACACCGTGCTCTTAATTTAAAGAAGTAGATATCACTCGATTACGTTTGACACACACCAAGTTAATAGATGAGACGATGTGCTGAAGGGGAAGCCCTAGTTTTGCTAAACACTCTTGGCAGGTAATCCAGACCTGCATTGCTACTTCTTTACTCAAAGTTTCGTTTTGCATGCTAATAATAAATATTTCTACATTCCGGGAGAAAGATTTGATTCATCAGACCTACCACCATATGTACCTAAGCAAGCTCACAATCTATTAATCTTTGTTACTTACGCATGCCTTAGCAGCATTATGTAGAAAGTTTCCCTTGACTGCAGAGTTGTTGATAAGGCACTTGACTATCCCTGTTGAAAATATCACAGGAACCTAAAAAATAATAGTATGCTCTACTGATAAAAGGATACCAGGAAAATAAGTACATAACAGGAGAGAGATGACAGCTATGCATGGCAATAGTTTAGGCACAAACCCTGGGTATCTGGGCTTTCAATGTCCACTTTGACACAATGACTTACAGATTTGGTAATTGGAATTGAAATATTTAAACAAATATAAACATGGGAATCCTTAGCCTCCCAGACACAAAACCAGCCTGGGACTATAAAAATACGGCTTTGTAACAGAACTTAATGTGGTGCAAATTTAAACCAAATTTCAGTCAACTAGTATATAGTTGCTAATACATACTTCAATAATATGTGTGCATGCTGCCTTTAATGGCACAGTATATAAATGTTACCAACAATATTTCTACAGTTGATAAGACAATATATGCTTCTCAACAAAGTACGATTTATATACAAAACTCCTGTACAACTGCATGTGGACAGCTGGTCAAACCGGTTCGTATCTTAGAGCGAGGCATGAAAACAACTTAACACCTAATATAGTAAAAAACTTGCCAAAAACCTTTTTCCACCTGGATTTATGCTAGGAGAAGCTAGTTATTTGGTATGTAAGCTAAATCTTACATAGCGTTACATTTTTCTGTACATTTTGTTACACTTTGTTTTAGTTCTCCACAGGGGCGGCTGGGAGGGAAAAATAGTAGGTATAAGACCCAAAAAAATTGTGTCGCTTTGCTCCCAAATTTTTTACAATATCCAGCTGGGAGTCGCTATAAGCCTCCATGAAGGGCTTAAGGGTGGAAGCCCCCTTAAAAAATACACAGATCTTGCATGTAAAAAACTCCAGATTTTACCCAAGTTACTACCTGATAATGATCATGACACAAATTACTACTGATTTACTGATGTCTATAAAAGAAACAAACGATCTATCAAGCTACTTTCTTGAAAAACACAACTTGATTCTATTTACGATTCTTTCCTTAAACAATTGTTTTTGTGCTGGTGACTGCAAAATTTTGTGCATAACTTTTGGACAAGGCCTCCCATCTTTTTTGAAATGCAGACACTGATCGTGTGTCGCACTTCTTTGAGATGACATACAGTGCAATAATGTGAGAAACATCCCAATGATAATCTTCTTCAACAGCACCATACACTAGTCCAGCAGACCTTCGATGTGACTCAGCCACCAAGGTATTAGAAATGAAAAACTGCTGACCTATTCTTACAGCAACACTTGACAAAGGAATTTTATCTCATGTATACTGATGCATACAAAAGAATTTTGTACGGAAGGTACTAGAAATCTGAAACTAATACCTTGCTCATAGCAATATTGTGGCTCAATTGCTCAAAAGAAAATCTTTCAGTACAGATTAGGAGAAACAAAGCCCATCGCACAGATATATTGGGTGTCTACTATGTGGATGTCTCCTTGCACGTCACAGTTGTTTTTCCCTTGACATAATGCCATTCTATTTAAATTTCTTTAAGTTTTATTTACTTATTTCAAAAACGAGGTTGCTAAATCAGAAAAAGTGGCATTAGACTGGTACCTTTAATACCACCCCCAGCCGCCAATGATTCTTGGTCAACACTCAAGATTGAGTCAATATCAAAGTTCACTTTTACCTGCTCTTTTGAAACAAGCTTAACGGATTTCACTAGGAGCTGGAAAGCAAGATACTTTCTTTCATGTGAAGAATTCATTAGGCCATCTACATACAATGAAAGGAAACCATAAGCCAAATATATTTCAATGCAACTATTAGCTGATACATTATACAAACATGCCAGCATATAATATACAAAGCGAATAAAATACTGAAGAATGCTTGTGACAGAGCTCTTTAAAACACATCCTTTATCAGTGTAAACCAGATCCATTGATTTACACTAATTGATGAATGTGGAAGCTGCCTGAAGGCCTGCCGAGAGTGTGAGCTGTAGCCTTTACCAGGCCACGTATGTGTCCTTAGACATCAAAATGTTCTTAACAGGCAACCAATGTGACACAGTTAATTCTTACTACTTGCTGTGATTCTTTACTACTGAACATTTCTTTGCTAGGACATACAAAGACCCTCACTAGTCTGTTGACTCCAGACCTCTAAAGAAACCAATCAAGACAAATGGTCCTTGTTTCCATTTGTCTCAATAGTCCTATGAATGCTTAAAGCATGACTAATGTGTGATATGTTACATAAACTGCTAGACTCTCTGCTCTCATCTTTATTTAAGAACGTAACTGCAAAGTCAGAACTAAAACAAAATTTAATCAACAGAGGCCTTAATAGCCATGATTAGTTTTTGCTGGCAATCCTGAGTACTAGAGGCTTTTGTACTCTTGCTAAGTTTTGATTTAAAAGTTTCTTTGCGAAAGTTAAGCTATGGAAGGACATTAAGTTTTGCATTGTGTAGATAGGTTGGTATTCTGGCAAAGTACTTACCAGCAATTCCCCCTCTTTGAACTTGAAATGTACTTCAGACTTAATCCTTGAGGTCCACAGCATCATTTGTTGTCAGCCAACACACTCCCTCTGAAACTGAAGGCATCCGTGACTACCTTCAGGTCTAAACTCTAGTATAGCTAAGTCTCTTAATTAGTGAGCTAATATGAAAGCTAACGTCAACAAAATATAATATCAACAATACCTTCTACAACCTCTCTCCAAAATAAATGGAAATGGGCACTACATATGAGTGCAGGAAGAATCTGATTCCAGATCTCATGAACTCTGGGATGGCAGAAGTTTGTAGATTCCTTCAAAAAGAGAAAAAAGCAATTACTTGGTTTAAAATGACGTATCAAGAGACAGAAAATTAAAATTTCCAAGTCATGTCTCAGATGAAGAAAAACAGTTAGTTTTCCTAGTTGTAAACAAAAATCCTCCAGTCAACTGCCAATAACAGCAACACCAGTAAACACTGTTGCTGAAATGCATCTCACCTGTCAAACATATTCATACACCAAATTAATATCACAAGGTCCTTGGGTCTGAGTTCTGTTATAGACTACAAAGTAATTTCTGTAGTGTTTTGAAAGCTTGCATATTATGTAATTTGTATCATGTATTTATGTGATTTCTGGATTGAAACTTTTCTCGTCATTTGCTTATCTTTATTGGTTATGTTACTACATTAAAAATAAAAAATGAAAACCACACATACACTACAAACTAGCAGGTAAAACATAATAAACATAGCATACCATCAATGCTCTACTCATATTAGCATAGTTCTTGTGATGGAGTATTTTTGAATGTTGCCAACTATGCTTGAAGAATTTCTTACCAAGTTGATCCTGTAAAAGAAAGCAAACAAATAATTAGAAACAAAATAATGAGAAAAAGGTCTAAACTGTGCTCTTTACATTGCAGTTTAGTTAGTTTGGTTATACTATACAGGATCCTTTCACAGTCAAAGACCGCAACGGAGACAACAATATTGACATGAGTATATAATTTGTGACAAATGCTTTAGTTCAAATTTCAAAGAATTGTATGCTGGGACAATGCCTAAAGATGGGCTATGTCATAAAGGAATATATATTTCAGAGAGAAATGTACCGTGCAAGAGTAAAACTGTAGACCATCCAATTGTGCACAAGTTCCTAATCATCAAACATGCAGATAAAAATCTAAAAAAGATGAGTTGTATTTTTTCCAACAAGAACCAGTGCTGCCATATCCACTAGTCATATAAATCAATAAAACACCTATGGGCAGCAACTATATCTATAACACAAAACTGATCTAGTAAGTAAAACCAAGCTCGTTTCCAATATTTTCAATTCCTAGAACTTGCAATTGCAACTAATCTAAAAATACTGACAATGTTTGTTGAGTTTAATGAGGAATTATGACATAAGTACTTTTTGAAGAATTATACGCACCGAAAAGCAGGAATCAACTCTGTGCAAAATCATGATATCCTCTGTTGTACAGTTTTTCCATCCTCTCCCAACTATGTCCGAAATAGCGGGCAGCACATGTTTTGTGAATGATGTATAATCAACCTAATACGATAACAAGACACCAAATCAATAATTCATCTTGCTTCTCATTATAAATGGTTAAGGAGGACAGAAGAAGTGGCCCTAAGGATTCCCAGACACATAGATCTTCTGACAACTGTATGGGTCATGCAACAAATAAACTTCTGGAGAAAAAGTTACACATTGTAGAATAGCTGGAGACCACACAATAAAAGAAAGGCATAAAAGTAGTAGAAGATCAGACAGAAGATGGTCAGGACCAAAAAAGGGTTTGCCACCTGATCTAGTACGTAACTCACAAGGGAGAGAGGCAAGTTGTCTAGACTAATGTAGCAGGTGGTAAAAGCATAGTGAGAAGACAAAAATAATGTGAAAGTAAGAGCCATGCAGAGGCAATTGGAAGAATAAAAATGATAAAAGAACACACAAGAACTTAAAAAAGGTAAATAGGTCAAAAGGTTTGCAGTATCATACTAATAGATAGCTAAACTGCCATTAAAGAAAATAGGAACATGTACTGATGTCAATGTCAATAAAAAACAAGTACATTTCCCAAACTGGTGACTGTTGTACAAGATATTACCATTGAAATTATAGGAAACAATTAGAAAATACTCTCCTTATTGGATTATTCAAGAAGTTTGTCAAATTAAATTCTGTGATACTAAATTAAACATTACTTTGAGAACACTTACAGCATATTATACCATACCATTTATAGAATATGACAATTTACAGAAAACAACAAAATAAACAACCAAAGCACAAACTGAGCCCAAGAAATCAAAAGAGGCAAACCAAAAAAGGACAGTTAAAAAACTGTCCCAACACAAGGGTAGCAAATGGAGCAAAAAATTGTGAAAGCCTATTAGATGAAAATTACAATTTGAAGAGTCTGCCAGAAAGGAAATTTTTTCTATCTAGAAAGGCTGGTATACTGTCATGTCCACATATCTGAAGTTGTTACATAGAAGGAAAATATTGCTCTGTCAATAATTCTGTACAGTATTTACAAATCTATATTATCAGATAAGAGCACCTCTGGTAATTTTTCTTAAAATTGACAAAAAATTCTTTACCCTACTGATTAACTCTGCAATTGCAACACCACACAGTTCTTTTAAATAGCTTTTCTTCTTCATGAGAGGTATCAACCTGGACACCGAAGATGAAATTGCATCAGCATTCTACAAAAAGAAAAATTCACACAACTTAGTTTTTCTACATTATAAATCCATAAACAACTTATAACAAAATTATGCAACAAATAGTAAGTGTAGCAATGGTTGATCTTGATGCTAATGAAATCACAAACGCCACAAAATATTCTTGCAGAAAAATCACCGAAAGGGTAAGCTAATCACAAAAACAAGCTTGTCTGAAAGAGAGTGTAGAAGCTTTGTACTTTAACAGCAAAACATTTTGACCGAAATTCATTTATAACTTGTAAATTACCAAAGTGGTATTAACAACAAAGTGATCTTAAATATAATTTTAAATGTAAAAATTTAAAAGCACTCAATAAGTAACTATATCTTTATTATTCCAGAACTTCCTTGAAATGTTAGCAGTGATTGGACAAATATATTTATAACTGTGGTAACAGTTCGTTTAGCTTATGTTTTGTTAATTTTTTGCATTGAAAATTAGGAACTGATGAATTACATTACAGTAAATATTGTTTCTCAGTATTTATACATGAGAAAATATTACATACAAATCAGACACCTCATTATAAAAGTGGCTACATTATTATACATCAAATGCCTGTGAAAAAGAGCTTTTCTGATTAAAACAAAACTTTCAGATATCTGAATCAAATCCAAGATGTGAACTGATGTGTGGGATGGCACTTCCAGTGATGAAAGAAGAAACTTCCACCTACAGGGTAACTGGATCTACTACTCTAGATTTCACAAGTATGATGATTAATCAACTGTTCTATTGTGTGATTATACACATGTGACAGGCTCTCCCCTTACGTTACAAATGGGGACCATTCACTTACTTTTACTCTGCTTCAAATTTGCTTTAGTGTCTGATACAAAATACAAGATGAGCTTTGCTTTCGTAGGCCATGCTACACTTCTCATGCTTAAAATCTTGGCTTTATATGTTTTTTCGCATGACATTGTCAAACATTTGTATCTTCCATCTTCATACTTACATATTTTATGACCCTTGATGATATAACATCTTGTAATGATTCAGTAATCACTCACCTCTGTTAGATTTCTTTTTGACAGTGCTTGAACTAATGAGAGATGACAGAAGATTTGACCAAAATAGGCATTTCCTTCTTCCTAATATAAACAGCATAATGACACAATTATAATAATAAAATCACTTTACAGCTGACAATATTTTGAACAAACACAAAGAAGATAATAAATGGTAACAGAGTGAAACTTCAGATGCTACTTCCAACAAATAATTGATAAGATTAACACCATTGGCATTTTCACAATACAAACCTACAGTTCAGAAATAAGAGTACAATGTTAGATATATGTGAAGCTATTGTATACTTCCTCCTAAACAACATGAACATCCTACCATGGACCATAGCCTGATGCAACTACATTGTAAAGATTTAGTCATGCTTTTCATCATAACAATTTACCCACCGTCTAACTGATTAAGATTTTAATGATCCCCATACATAACATTATTGACCATGTCATTAATGCATACTTCAGCTATGAAATAAGCAAATAAATATGTAAAGAATGAAGCTTGACCTGCCAACAGGTCCTGTTTTAGCCAAGGAATAGGTTTTCCTCATGTTCCTATGCATTTTGCCACTGGTTCATCATAACAAATCGTGGACTGCTTCAAACCATGGTATTTTCTGTTCACGCACCCATGTGAGCTACCCCCAAGGAAACAGAGATGTGCCTACCTACACAAGACATGTGGTAACTTTTACTTTAGGTAAACCAATGTGATTATTGTCTTTTACCATGCTATATCATCTTTTCACAGAAGATAGACTTAGATTTACCTTGCTTTTCATACTTCCATGAACTGACAAGTTTTCAGTAAAAACTTGATACACATGTTCAGCTGTCACCTGAGGGAATTCCATGATAATCTGAGTCAAAGCAGTGGCAAACCCTTGTCTTGCACCTTTTCTTGCTGATGCCAAACCTCTCACCAATCTTTGAATGGCATATTCAAGTTCAGATGTGATAGTTTCAGTCTGCGGTGCATGAAAGTACTATACATTAGTCAATGGTACCCATAATTTGATGTGCAGATGTGTTGTAAATAAATATTAATGTATTATGATAAGCTATCTAGAAGCAAAATCAAAGCATTTTTAGTGCTAACAATCTATAATATCATGATCGCAGTTACTGTTCTACAAATTCTTAATGTTGCTTCTAGTTTAAGACAACCGAATTTTGAAGGACAGATATTAATAGGAAAGGCCCAAGACAATATTGCAGTCAAAATTTGTACCAAATATTTCATGCTGACTATTCCTTTCTTTTTTTTGTTTAATGGGCAATTCACTTATGGAAATACTCTAAAAATTACCTTAGGTGCTTTTTTCTGGCAATGTTGCAATTCCTTGATCAAATCGAATACTGCCTTCTCTCGAGTTAGTTCATCTAAGGACGCAAGGCTCCAAAAGTGTGGTAATATCTGTATTTTGCCTGGAGTATCACTTGATTTTTGCGATGTACCATCATTACGAGTTTCCTTACTCATTGTTAAGGCCTGACCATGAAGACACATTTCCTAACTGAAAAAAAATATCCACATTTGTGTAACAAAATATTTAAATATTAATTCTACAAGCATGATTCTAGGTTTGAATACATCGCCAAAAGCAACGATCAGCATTACATAAATCACAGACATTGCTATGGTCTGGAACTTCCAGTTTTAGCTAGACTGGTCACCTTCGCTTATCACATGCCCTTACACCAGGAACAGATGAGGCGGATGATTGTCGTGCAACAATGTATTCTTGGGCGATCTCTTCCAGACCTTCACTAATCAATGACAACCTATCAGAAGACCACTGTACTAATATAATATTAATAGTGGAGTTTCAGAATCTAGGATTGGGGCGGGGGAGGTGTTTAGGGGCTCCTTCATATCATAATTGATGATATAGCCTTTTCTGTTAAAGTAGAATTCTAATCTTAGTCTACGGCTGTACGAGTAACAGCGGAAAAAGGTGATATATAAAAGAAGAACACGAAGCGAACATTAAGTTGTAACGACTGAGTTATCTTGACGTTAGATGTCGCACAATGACCAAGCCATCTATTGATCTACAAAATATGAGGGAAAGTGGTGATCGTCTGATTAGATAACTGTCAAGTTTGAAAATACTTAGCTTACGGTTTTGCTTGATAATCTATATATTAAATACCTTATGATTCCTTCCCTTATACCATCAGAACACTGTATCAATCGCATCTGACCAGCATTTCCATTTGGTGTCCATGTGATTTTAAAGAGACCTGAGGTTGAATAAAAGTGGGAAGGACCAATGGGCACATGAGAAAACCTTGGCGGGATATTTGAAAAGATGACCTCGTTATCGATCAGAAATGAAACCCATACAGTGACGTGAAAATCAACAAACATCATGAGCTAGATAATGGATACCAATCCCTTCAAATGTCAACTCACTTAATCGGTTTAGAATTATTCAAAGCTAGTCATTTAAGAACTATTGCTGAGAGTAAGTTAAACTTCAATCGTTTTTTAACGAGGGACATTAGCTGCATATATAAATTTCCTCAAGACACATGTCATTCAATTCAAAGTAACGCATCATTGAAATATATCATCACATTTTGACCCGTTTTGCGACTCTCTCTGTGTTATGTTCACGTATACCACGTAAAGTCGAAACATCAAAGGTAAAATCACACATGCTCCTGCTTTAAAAGGAACTATTCTCAGTCATAGAATCACAACCAAGATTTTTTAAATGTCCCCCTTCTATTTATTGCAACAAAAGGTCCCTTTAAATCAATGTTTTGTTTCCATTATTGCAATAAACTAATGCACAACTTCGTATCAAGTAAATAAAATGATTGAGCATTTTTTAAAGGCGATCATCTATGCTCAAAGAACACAGCATCTACTAAATAACAGGGGCTTTTGGAAAATGTCCCTTCTTCTCTTGATGGATTAAAAACCATTTTGGCTTGATTTATATAAACATTCTATAAGCCATTTGAACATAATTTATTCATTTGTTAAACTAAGCATTGTACTTAACAAGACCTTTGTGGGAACTGATAGTCACTATTTGACTACAAAAGTCAAGCACAATACCAAAGATGGTTTTAACTTTTGCTCCATGATTGTGTTTAAACTGAGTGCCACAATATCAATTATTTTCATGTATACATCTCTTGAATTTTAGACCAGATTTTAATTGTCTTAGCAATTTTCATAAAACGCAGCAAATATGACAAGTTCCTGGCCCACATTTTGTATTTTTTAAAACGTTACAACTTATTTCTTGTTGCAGCCGCCAATAGGAATTTTGCCTCTCCGTGAGTTTTATATGTTACACAGATAGTAAATATATGTAAAATAAAACCACCAAGGAATGCTATCAGTACTTATACTCAGCTTTTGCACTTAACAGCTACCTTAATGATAGTGTTTGTCCTCCTTTTTTGTAATCATCACGTAGGCTGCCATAATACTGAAAAATCTCTTATTTACTCCAGAACTCATCATAGGCAAATTTTAGTTAACTAGATTGTCCATTATTTTTGACTGTAGTATTAGCAACTTATAGGGACATTGATTCACTATGAACTGTTTAGTTTAGTTAACTTTGCGTTTGTAAATTTTTCAACCAACTATCAATATTTTCATAATGCGTTCTAACTAATCTCTATTATCAACCCACTATTTTAGTTTGAAGCATGACAGTTGTTACTTCAAAGAAGGATCACAGCAGTACTTCCAAGGACCTTTGATCCAGGGCCCTCCAGCTTTGAAACCTAATGATTTATCAGCTGCCCCAGCATTGCCATTAATTTAACGAGATTTCGGGAATGACGTAAAGTCATGGAAGCCAATTATCTATCTATCTATCTATCTATCTATCTATCTATCTATCTATCTATCTATCTATCCAAGCCCATTGAGACCCACTGCTGGGCAAAGGCCTCCCTCATGTGTATCCACTCCAGTCTATTCCACGCGATCCTCCTCCATCCCGGTTGAAACTTCTTAATCTCATCTTCCCATCTTGTGAAAATTATAAGAAGGTATATATACCAATCTTCTTATCTGGAAAGGTGAACTTTGATATCTTGAAGAACTAATGTTCTAAGACCATAGAAATTTTAATATCCCAGCAGGAGACCCTGTTTGACCGGTCCATGTGATCCCTCCAGGATCCAATCCAACTGTCATTTATCACTTGTTAGTGATTGAAATGAACTAGAATAACATCGTAAACGTTCGAATGTTTGAAGTGTGGATAATGGTAACAAAATAAATAAAAGAAAAATAAAGAAAACACTACCTTAACGACAAAGTAAGATATCTGCAAATAACATGAATTAGATAACTCAGTGAGGTGACTACACAATAAAAGGGAAAAATACAGATAAAACATGGACGTTTACTTGCAGGTAAACTAATCTTTTAGTAAAATATACAATTCCCAATGAAAGCTTCTGTCTACAAGATGCAATGTTTACTTTATGTATTAAGTTTCTAGTCATTATCAGTACTAATGCATACCAGAATACCTCTATCATATCTACCTTAACTGACCCCTATCTGATAGACATGTTACTTTTAACGATGTTTATCATTTGTTCTTTTTAACAAAACACGTTAAGTATCGTTGACAAAGACACAAATGTATAAATCATGTTCCAAGCCTACATCACTTCACGCTTCTCGTATTACATTTTATTCCAAAAGTATTTTCTGCGTGGCGAGGAGGACAACCGAAATAGTTGGTTAGTAAAGGACTTCATCCAAAACTCTTCGTTATCTATTACCTAGTAAAGCATGAGCTAACCCTGTAAGCTGCATGATTTATCGCAAGAGTGCAATTAAATAATAGAAAGACGATTACAGGAATCGTTCAATTTGAAGAGTACTTTTTCTAGGTTGAAGGTATAAAGGTGATTCAAGAGGTGTAGAGGAAGGTCAGCTGTCAATGACAGGGAAGACAATTACACAAGCCCATAGTATGGTTCTTTGCATGCGTCACCATTTGTCCCATTAGTATTAAACGCACTAAGGACTAAGAATTGATTTTGTTCTTTAAAACAAAATTGCGAAGTAATATCAAGATGAGTATTTGGAATTTCCGACCGCTCCTCGTAAACATACTAAATTAGGACATGAGACTTCATGGGATTTCAGTTGCCTCGTGACAACAATCTTGATTAAGAACTTAGTGCACTCATGTAACAAGGAAGGCTATGACGGCGGAAATTGTTCTTCGCATAGTCAAAATAAGTTGGAGAAGCTAAATGACATTTCTGTGTTGAGCAATGTTTACTGCATTAGACGACTATGTATAACAACGAAACTCTCTCTACTTCTATGTAGGACCTCATAGGTATAAAACACATGGCGCTTGTAAACCATTTTACCAATATACAAACCTCCAGTTACACCTGCTGTCGGTCAAATTTTAATAAGCAAGAGTTTTCGCTCTCATATTTGAAGTCGGAAAATCCTATTGCGAATCCTGGTCATAATCATAACTTTAAAAATCTTTTTGTGGTACAAAACTTGAAAATCGCCTTGCGAATTTGCAACATTGCGCTAAAAACGTACTTAAAAGCTTTTAAGTATGTTTTTAGCGCAATGTCGCAAATTTTCAAGGCGATAATCATAACTTTGTTTTTGCGCACAGCAAGCGTGGTTTAGTCCATTGCTTTGCAAATCTGCAGTGAAATTTAAAAATAAATCTTTCATCTACAGAAAGCAACATTAGAATTGCTACTGCGCACGACCATTTGGAGTAGCAATCATGGCCCACATAAGGCATTGCCGCACATACAGAATTATCTATTATTAACTTCACAGAATACGCAAGTACAAGATTTCAAGGAGTGTGTCTCTAAAATGGCACTTGTTGATTCGACAAGAGAAGACGGTAAACGTCTTTCAGCATCCTCTCTAATCTTTCCATCTTTTCTTCTTCCAGACGCCGCTTTTCTAATTTTGCTACAATCTTTGAGACATAGTCAAGTCTTTTCTTGATCTGAAAACAGGTTATTCGGAGCTCCGTTTCGCTTGCGACTAGGCCAAATTTGGTTTTCATTCTAAAAAAGTACACCGAATTTAGACGGAAACAGTTACATGGTAGTTACAAGAACGATATGTCATTTTTTATTCCTAAAACTGTCAGAAATGTTCTGCGCAAGTGTTTTCTTGATTTAAGATAAACATGTTTAAAAGACTGTAAAGGTTTTAAAAGAAACATTAAAGAAGCAAAACATTCTGTTACAAGTTAAACAACTCTTAGTTATCTAAATATCAAAATGTATAAAAATTTGCTTAGTGACAATTCTTGTTTTTGTTGCTCTCGATCTGTCTGAGAATTGTTAAAAGGCGCCTCTGAAGTGTATCTTTATATCCGTATAATTAAAGAAGGAAGTGAGAGCAAGCATGAATCACAATGTTAACCATTTCTCGTGAAGTAAATTGGATTGGTTGCCGAACAATACGGAAAAACAGTACGGAGAAAGGCACTCCAGGCTACTTTGATTCATGCCAAGAAAATACTAAGCTTGCCTCGAAGAAGCTCAACAGTAAAATAATATTTTACGCGGAATAATAACTTACAAACATAATGTGACATATTACATAAATTCACTTTCGCAACTTCTAAAATTCCGACATAATCAAGCTACATTCACTGGACTAACCTTTGCAAACAAGATTGATTACAATACAGGGTTGTGCACTGCCTCGCGTACATTTTGTTAAGAAGTTTTGACGGAAGGTAAGATTCTAAATCCTGAAGAAAAAGGACATTTCTTATTTGTACTTCCATATCTTCATGATCCTTGACTTCTTGTACGTGATTAACAGCTAATCCAATCTGACATTGAAAGAAACCAAACAAGCGAAACTAAGAATATTTAACAGGAATTTACAAGGCAAAGATAAGATGTACATCCTAACAAGACTTTGAGCTTCATCGCAGCACGAGTAGGTATACAAAATACGATATTCACAATCAAATCAACTTCTTTCTCTACTATCAAGGAAAGATTCGTCAAAAATTTAGAGAACGATGAAAACTGGCGATTTAATAGTTGTATCAAATCGATTGTGATTAAGAGCATTAGACGATAGTGATCGGATAGTACGTAAATATATGCTCACTGACTAGGACAATGACTTTCTTGGAAAAATCAATTAAAGGGGTCAAAATTGTTACTGAAACTTGGTTCAAAGCACAAAATGATGGGACACACACAAGTTACTTCAGAGATACTTTGCCGCAGAGCTAGAACATTACAAAGCTTACAAAAGGTTACATATTTCATCAATAAAATGACACTTTGCTTCAAACAAAATAATCAAACACTGGTAAAAAGTTAAGTACAACGAATAACTTAAAAGTAAGCTAAAGAAGTACAAATAGCTCAGTGAAATGGAACTTTGAGAAAACACAGTAATCAGTTTAGTGCTTGACTATGAAGTATGTAAGTAGCCATAAAACTGAATGTAAGTTTTGTTATAATCTCTATATGCACTTGATGGCTGATACATATTCACAAGACTTAATGGCCTTTGCCAAATTGTAGATAAATAGAGAAATATGCATTAACCCACATGTTTGCAATGATTCTGCTCTTTCATTCGCGACAAATGTTAACAAAGGAAATCTTTCTCACGAAGTTTCTGTTTATGTTTTAACGACGTCACTATTTAAATTAATGAACTTACATTCATAAAAAAGAATTGTTTCCGGATGGTAATAAAGCGTGTTAAACACAAACACTACTGCACTTAGAGTTTATGCTGCAGCTACTTCAAGAGCTGTTAATGTAATAATGAAATATAAATATTCGTTATTTAATTAAACAAAAAAGCCAGAATCTGATACACAGGAAAACAGATTATTCTCTTACCATAAGGTTCACCACAGAAATCACTGTAATAAGGATGAAAAGGAATACTGCGACATATGACATGGTTTGAAATCCAATAGACAACGTTTCCGCTTTGAGTCCTGACTCTAATAGTTGAGAGATCACTAGATGTTCGTCCTTCAAACCATCATGAACGTACATGAAAGAATGAAGCAAGGCAGTTGGAAAAAAGTTGTTGACTTTCAGTCTTGGAAATAACGTATGAAAGAACACAGCAAATGCGACGAACAGGACAAAAAAGACAACAAGAACGAGGAAAGTGGACAGTAGGATCCGAAAAAACAAGGATTTGAAAATTTTGCAAATGCTGGTGAAGTGAAACAGAAAAAATAGTTGAAGGCATGCAAGAATGGTTATTGGAAGCTCAATTTCCAAATGCTGCTCCTTTCTCCATATGCCATTTGATATATGATTTATTAAATAGATAATTGACAATGTATAAAGGAGGAATGCAGTGAAAAATCCAAATTGTGCAAAATAGCTTATCCCAATGACCATTATTTTTCTTATTTCCCGTAGCCACATTGTTAAGCTTAGAATTAGTGCAATATACGCTAGCCAACTAGGGCCTTCAACGGTTCTGGTCTGAATGCAGTTAAGAGAGTCATTTTTGGTTAAACTAAATCCATCTTGTGTCAACATAGGACATTTCCTATAAACCAGGAAGAACAATGGAAACTACTAAGAAGGTGAATTTGTAAAACAAAACTAAATCTACAAGCATTTAGCTAGAAATTTCTTATCTTACAGTGCCAAAGAAACAACAGTTTATTAAACGGATATACACAAAAATAGATAATTGTCATGCTTTCTACTAATTACTCACAGGACAATAATAGATACTGGAATTTTTAACTATAACAAATAAGGGCTCTAGGAAGTAACTCTTCTACCAAAGAAGCAATTCCGATTATTTATAATCCTTTATGTTCCGTACTCCACAGCTTATTCTAAAATGAATATTGTTGCATGTAATAGACTTATCTATAAGGTTTTCGTTTGCCATTGATCAAATAGTTTCGTAAGAATACGGCACGAAAATTGGTGAAGGGTCAAGGACTAGTTTCACTATCGAAGATGAACAACAAATTCCTTATGTCTATAAAATATTTCTTTATTCTGATAACAACTGAAATAGACTGAGATGGAATGTCGACCGAACTTTTACAGCAGCTGAGTAAGGGCCATCATTGTACCACAGGATGGCCTATTCAGCAGATGTTGTCCCTTAACTGAATCACATTGTTTAGGGTATGGGCATGGCGTACATGACCAAAAAGGTTTCTGTTGTATGTTGGCAGAACTTTTGCGGATGTGTCTTGCAGATCTGCGGTCTACGTACCCGCCGTCACACCAGCAAGAATAATTGTAAATTTAGAATATTTAAAACATAAGAAAATAATTTTTAAAATATTAATAATCTGCATTCATACCTGTTTACTGTTGGTATAAGGATGTATGACAAGGTCACTATGTAGATCAAATATAGCAAAATTATAAAATAATGAATTAATCTTCCAAGAGTATTCCATTTGTAATGCAAGAACTTTTTGGTAAGTGGGTGGACGAGTAAAGCTTCTCTTCTCTTATCAGCCATGGCTTTAACAATCATGGCCGGCTTGTGATCTTTAGTAGCCAACGTTGGGTGTACTTCAAGAAATTGAAAACTGTATGTCACTGTAAGCTCTTTGCTATCCAATAAGTCAACTTGATCGCAGGAAAAATGTATACTTTTATCAAGAACTAGTTCAGCCACATCAGGCATAAGGTCGATAAACTGTAGCATCTGTCTTTGTGTTGCAAGGTTTCCTTTCTGTAGCATTTCACACCATCTATACAATCGACGAAAAGCATTAAGAAACTGACAGTATCCAAAAACACGGAGATGAAGTAACTTACAGAAGCAAAAGCAAAATCGACACGCATTATTTACTAGTATAATCCAGATAGCGTGTGGTAAGGAATCAAGAATCTCCACACTTTTTTGATGATACAAAAATAATCATAAGACTCTGTATTCTGTAATTCTCATCTCTTTTGCAGTGTTTAAATTGTATTGGAATGCTACATGGGAAAAGTATGTGAACATTCCTTACTGAATTTAGCCTAAGTAAAACACCTAAGACGTACCTATTCTGATAAGTAAACACTTGGAATAATTTTGTTATCCTGACCATACTTCAGGCTCCGCCATTTTGGCGCTCCACTATCTAATAACATTAGAATTGGCAATGCACTATGATGGGAAAACAAGAAACACGACACTCTTGGTTTGCCAGATGGTAATTACAATATTAGCTCGAGCCTAAAAGCCTAACCTAAAAGGGTTAAACTATTTTGTTTTACGCAAGATAAAAGCATACATTTTATTTTGGTTATGTGATCACCTGAGATTGCTATCAGTTATCCTTGCACAACATAATTCTTTTAAAAAAGCACACAAGGCAGCTAAACATTTGTCACAAATGCTAATTTGATCCCATCCTTACTTTCATAAGCATATATGACCTATATACTACCTAGTTCTCATTTTGTCGCATGCCTGAGGCTTAATACAGTTAAAATATACGGATGTATCATTCTCTTCTCCAAAGTTACATGTAAAGTTACGAATCTTATTTGATTTGTTATATAGTATCCCCACGGCAACACATCATCGTGAATCATTTGTTACAAATTGATGCTTTTAACTTCGTATTGCCATGCTGTCATATTGGTCATGCCGCCATACTGCTATACTCTATTTGTCACAATATGATGACATTCAAAGGACAAAGGCATTGCGTACAACAAGAGAAATATGTTTGATACGGTCGAATTAATTTACCTAGAGTGATCAATGATTGTCATACACATTTCCTTCCTACTATTCTCAAGTGCCACATCGATGCAGTTTTGTCCTTTGCTATTGATAAGAGTGATAGAGGCACCACTATTTAAAAGCATGAGAACTGCTCCGAAATTGTTACTGCTAACTGCTAAGAGAAGTGGGCTGTTCCCTCTGTTATCTTGAACATCTAAATTGGAATACTGGGCTATAAGAAGCTCCAATGATTGAGTGTTGAAGACATACAATGTGGCTAAATGAAGAGCGGTTTGACCTTGATGATTTTCCAAGGAGACATCAACGGAAGAAGAAATCAAAGCTTGAATGGAATCTCTAGAATTTGAAGTAAACAAAAATACGATGGCGTAATGAAGGACAAAGGCATTTATCTACAAAGTTCAAATAATCACCAAGCACAGAAGCAAAAATTAAGGAAACACTTACTTAAGAACGAGTTAAGCATGCCAACTGGGTTCCAAATAACTCAAAAAGTTACAGGTAAATATGAAATGCAGATGATTTTTTAGTGTATTAGCATACACAGTACTTTCAAAGTGCATCGCTCAGTTATCTGTAGTAGTTTTCTCTACCATGCTCTGTCAATAAGGCTTTGATAAGCGCGGTTTAAATAGCACATTTGTATTTCCTTGCACAATTAAGTTTACAGAGAATTTTAATTTTTCATAAGAGTGCATTAACCAGATGCTACGCTTACGAGGTTTTCGTAGCAATTTTGCGCAAGTATGCTTGATTAATTTTTGGTGAAATTAACATGATACTTGAACGAGGTTTGACTAATGATTTATCAAATAAATACAATATTTGATAATAAGGCGTTAATTGTTAATATGCTTATTATTCTTACGTACAACTGAGCTTTGAGCACTGCGAGATGAAGTGCTGTGTTCCCATTATTGTCTTTGGCATCTTTGAAGTTTTGTGCCGCTCTGTAAACAAGCCGAATAATGCATTCACAGTGTCCCAATTCAGCAGCTACGTGTAGTGCAGTCTTTCCCGCGTTATCTGGAATATTGTCCAAAGCTCCGCAGCGAACAAGACTCTCTACAACCTAACAAGAAATTAATTGGTAGTTAGCCTGCTTAGATAGCAGCAACCATTAGGAGTCGGCAGCTTGATAGATGCAAAACTGACAGAGTCCGGTCACGAATGCAATGAAAACATGTCAAAACATGGCCATGATATCTCCAAGACACATCTACAGCTGACGACAACTGTAGCGATCCTCTGTAGTAAGTACATGTAGTAAGTACATGTAGTAAGTCAATAACCGCTAGTATATAATTATTCATACGACTACGATGTGACTGACTCTTCCGTTACAGGTACCGCGACTATAGCCTCAAAGAACTAAACACAGGAACCATTTGATGTTATCAAACTGAATGATGAGCAAACTACTCTAGTACATCAATCTCATACGGTCGCTGTTAGAAAATTATCGTACAAATTATAACATACAAATAATTAGTACCTATTTAACAGCAACAAACAAACTGATAGCAACAGTAAGGCGTAATGCAACATCTCACAAAAATAGAATACAGATTTCTTTGGTATATACCTTTGCAACAATACTTTTGTACTCTTTGCAAACCAAAACGCAAAGAACACTAATGAGTCAAACTATCATGGGTACTTAAGGTGATAATTGCTAAGGTGAAGGTAAAAAAGAGAGGATGTGCATAAGCACTGTTTTCTAATTAATTGGGTGGGGATGCCGCAAGAAACGGTTGGTAAGCATTTGTAAAATACTTGGATTTGAGGTTAAGAAACTATATCCTCATGACTTGTAAAAGTACATAGTTGCAAGCCTTACTTTTGTTCGATTTAGAAGAGCTGCATAATGCATAGCCGTTCTTCCATCTGTGTCTTTTGCATTATGTACAATATGCCTTGAGGCATTCACAATTTCGTGGACAATATCAAGGCTAGCCAATTCCACTGCAAAATGTAAACATGTTCTTTTGCGCCTGTCACAAGTTGCCATCGGACAATCATGTGTAAGGAGGATTTGAACAACATCAAGTCTGTCACTTTGAACAGCAGCTGCAAGAGGAGTCAAACCATTGTTGTCAAGACTGTTGACGTCTGCACCAGCTGCTAGCAAGTTTCGAACATTCCGTACGGTGCCTGACACGACCATTCTGTTTACAATCGTGAAAAAATACAAAGATAACTCGTAAAGTAAAATAGTTTGGTGTGAGGGGTTTAATTAATAGCAGGAAGACACAGAGTGCCTGCTTATATGTATTGCTTCACACTTTGAGAATTTCTCTTGAAACTCGAACATCACAACATCATTGCTTACCACTTTTGTCCAAAAACAGTAGTACTACAAGGATTTAATTCAATACGTTGTACAAAAATGCTGTCTGTGAAATCAGCAACTTGAAATTGGATTACAGAGATAGACTGTTGTAAAATGTTTCATGTCAGCAAATTTAAAATCCAAACGCAGTCCTACTGATTTGTGTTGCTTCATTGTAATGCATCTTACGAACCTGCAGCATAGCGTGATAACTTTAATGAGTAAAACAAGACTTTTTAATATGCAAAATATGTTTCGACTACTCCACAGCGATCTTCAGTTGACACTGATTACATTTTGAACCTATTTGAATTTATCTACAAAACAACAACCTATAGTTATAAATGGATTTGTATTGAACACAAAAACACTTAACAAATAAAATGTTATTTGCTTGCTAAACTGTTGTATTTAGAATCCAGAGAAATTATTATAAATACACAAATTGTAATACAAAAGTGAAAGAAATGTCCATACTTATGCAGAAGGGTTCTACCGTAGGTATCTCTTGCATTAACATTTTCAATCAACGGAAAATCAGTCCCTTCATCCATTTCTTTTCCGATGCCAATCTGCGGGGAGTAGGTGGCAGCCTCCATTACATCAGACTGTGCGACTCTGCTCTCTTCATTAGAAGTGCTATGTTTAGAAAAAGATGTCAAAGTAAATAGCCGAGAAGTATACTCCACAGTTTATGGAACAGTGCTAAACGTATGCCATTTTTAAAATCTTTGGTACGACAAAGTCGTGAATTCCAATCCACAACTTTCCGCAAGCAAAGCGAAGACTCTACCACTATGCCACTGCTGCGGTCGACACGGATTGTGTGACAGCTATTTTCCGTTAACGATGAGTGGATTGTTGAGTGGCTGAAATACATAGTCTTGGATTCAAAGATCTTGAATCTGAGGGCTGTGGCCTGGAAACATTTCCGTCATTCACTGAACCACCAATCGACTAGGGCCATAACGAAGCTACCTGATATAATATAAGGGTACTCATGCAGTCTAGACGAGCGGAAGTTGAAAATGACATGGCCACATGGACCTGAGGCCGGAACTTGGTAAGGAATTATCTGACGACGTCATCTCTTTACATTCTATTAATTGTCTTACACCCCACGACTTTAGTACTATGGTACTAATCTAAGTAAGACATTACCAATTTTCCTGAAGTCATATCGCTGATAAAGTTATACTGACGAAAATATTTTTCTGTTCCGTTTCGTGGGCTTACCTAGCTCTCCCAACGTTAAATGGCCATCTCATTTGACAAAATCTGTAAGATAATAAATTGTTGATGAAATATCAATACCCTTCATTGATATTGTAAAACGTCAAACGTCAGATGAAAATTAAGAATTCCAGGCCAATGTGACATGCTTGTAGTATGATGTTACTATTATTCTTAATTGAGCCAAAAAAAGAAGACTATCATAGAAGATTGATCATATCTCCTGTCAAACAAAGGTTTCAAGCTGGAGGTAAAGGTTTCAAGCTGTAGGCAAAGCTGAGAAGCGTCGAAAAAATTCACGGTGTTACTACATTTAAAGACAGACCGTCAGTAACGCGGTATTCGTTTAGGGGTTTAGGGTGGTGGTTGGAGTTTTGTTAATTAAAATACATAGGACACTAAGGACTTTCATGTTTGCATGCGTGTCATTTGAGTTCACATAACCTATGTCCTGTTTCCTAAAAAACACTTTTTAATAAATTTCACATGCTGTAACATACATAAACGTCAACATACGCCTGCTTGGATTTTTCTTCCTTCGCCATTACACATGCATAGAAGACGCCCCACATTCACCAGCTTTTGGGTGTTGACTGAGATTCGGTGTTAATATCTTTGAAATGCAACCTTTGAACTGTTCGAATTATGGATATTTGCATTGTGAGCCAGACAGTTACAAAAATCTCTTTTGGACTTCAAGGTTACTTTATGGTTAATAAAACTTTCTCAGCAAGCCCTTCGTATTCCTTTGCTACCACTGTGATTTGATTATCATTTCAGATTCATTATATTTTCCAGACCATCTTAGATACAAGCAAGAGCATGCTAACTAAAGAATGGCTGATACTTACCTTACCCTGATGACCAAATATACTACTTATCGACGTCACAAAGCTGAGAAAATGAACCATAAAACTTCAAGTAGAATGCTCTATATTGAAATAACAAACAATTAGTAAGTTGCTATGTTGTCAGTATGCTAAGGCTTAGTTACACAATGTGAAATATTCACGGAAACTTTTATAAAGATACCAAATCTGTTCAATAGACTTATGGTGACAAGTGAAAAAAAATGAAATGAAAGGCAAAAAACGCGATACAGACAGTGAGCAAGGAAAACTTACCGATTTCTCTTTAGACAAGTCTTCTTATTTTGCTCACCCTTCAATGGCCGAAGGAAGAAATTAGAGAACGTTCCGTGTTACAGCAACATACAAATGAATCCTTCCAACAAGCAGTCGAATAACCCAAATGATACGAAATCTTGCTCTGTTGATATTCAACTCAAAGCATACACCTGTTCCCCTCAGGGGTCATCATAACAAGCTGTCGAAGTTCCGTTATTTCGATCAATTAAGACAATAAATTGAAATTAAACTAGCATTTACCAGATTCTTGGTGCTTTGAAAAGCTTGTGTGTGGACGTAAAGGAAGTTTAAAGCAGATGTCAAGATCACAAGGGCCTTTTATAAACGTATCCTGTCACAATTAGATCAGCAGGAGAATGAAAAATATCAATGAAGAAACACGTATGACCAGCATCATTTTATAGCAGACCTCACCCACAACTATTGTTACTACAGTATCGCAGACTGCTGATGCAATATCAAATAAAATACTCAATTCTAAACTTCTAGATGTTCGAGGTTTAGTCAATCTCGCTGTTAGCTATTATTTCATTTATAGCCAAATCTGTTGAGTCTTCGCAATATTTACAACAGACGGCATACTTGTATCTGTGAATATGATAACTCTAATCATATCTGCGCTAGGATAACCAATGCCTTATGCTCTCTTAGGAAGTGGAAAATTTTCTTCATAAGCCGATCGTTGGTCATGGCAGACCAAACTTTATGTGTATCCGAATGGCCACGTGTACCCATATGAGAGTGGCATAAACGAACGATGGAAGTATTTTAGTCTTTAAACCGATCACTAGTAACCCCCATTTGAATTAGTACAGATGGTTTATCAGTTCTCAATTTCACGATAACCTACTAAAAGGAGATTTTCAATTTCAGGAAATGTCTAAGAGAGTATGAGACTCTGAATGAAGCTACAATGCTTATAATATGACGAGAAGAAAAACATGGTTCGGAATATCAAGGCAAAACAAATATCTAGCAAGATTGTAAGGATTTGTTCAATCTCACCACAAACGAAAGTGGTGGTTACTCTTATGATACCTTCTTTCATAAATAGCGAATAATTCTAAACAGTATAAATACATTACGTCTGTTTCTTTGGGTGGTAGATAAACAACCACGTTATCAACCAAGTAAACAAACAAGCAAGAGAAGACAACATGATTTCAACAATATAATAAATACTTAAGTTACTTACTATACTGCATTTCTAGCTCCAAAATCCAACAATCACTTTTAGTGATAGATGCGAGCGCAGATAATTTCCAATTTTCTCTCCCAATTCAAAAGGTTTAAGACTGGACAAATCATATTTTAACCTAACAAACTAGCAAGAAAATGCTTAACACAAACACAATATAAAAATGTCTGTCATTCCTAGGAAACTGAAAGATCTCTCAGAAAATGTAATCATTTTGACTGTCCACAAACACAACTTCCATAGAATAAGAAGTGAAAGAAGAACTGAACGTACAGGGCACAATTCTCACATGTATCACACTGACACCACAACAATGACACATTTTCTTTAACCGAGAAGTTCGTTTCCTTAAAGTAGTTTAAGGGTCATGAATATCACATAACATAGATCTCCTAAAGAGTAATATTAGCAAACAGTTTACCAGTGTCATTGTTTGATGTAATACCCCTTGAAAAGGTCCATGGACCATATTTGAATCATTACCCCTTGCAACCTGCAGACAAGCAATGCCTGTCGTGAAGCTAGTGAAAATTGTCAAATGATAATAAAACAAAATAATATAAAGAGGAACTGATGAAAGGTAAAACAATGGATTTTGCGTTCCCGTTTTATCTCCTTAAAGGCAAGATGATGATGCCAATTTGCTTGAATGTTTTACATCTGTTTTGCAGATACTAATCGAGACACGATGAACAACTACGGCCAAGATCTTGGAAAGTTTGTGACATTAACTTCGTAATAAAAAGTTCTTGGTAGCGTAGTTAAATATTTTCATTGTTAACACGTCCATTTTCCGAGGTTTAACGAGCATGGATTCAAAAATATAAGAGGTCACTGAGGCCTCGCTTACATTGGTATGGATTTCGTTAGCGTTCACACTGGAACAGTTGCAATCAACTGCCTCCTTCGTCTTCGTGGTAACGCCGGGTTATCTTTTATTAAATTAGTTTCGAGACGAAAAAATTCATTGTCTAGTAACCGATTAGTACCCGTGTGAATCCGTACCAGACGTTTATACCGGACCTCGATTAAAACGGTTCAAACTGGTACACTTTAGAGGGCAATCCCAAACTAGTACGGATAGCTAATCCATATCGGTACGGATCCATCAATTCCACTGTAAACGGAAAGCCTATCTGTGCTTGCTTTGTTACGAATCCGTTTGGATCCGTTCTAGTGTCAACGAGGTGTAAGTGACCCGTGACTAGATACCTTAATGCTCCGAGTGTCTCCGTTACGCCACTCGTGCTACACTTAGTTTCCTGAAACTACTTACAACAACAGCACTCTTGTGCAAGTGAGAATATCAATGGAGTAAACCTGTCTCAGCCAATATCAGGTGCATATAGTAATTTCAGTAACACAGGTAAACTGAAATATCACAATGAAATGAATTGCAGCTGTAAACAATTGTCAGTAAAGGTTGATGTGTTTCCTAGACGACAGGTTGATAATTGTGATACTTACAGAGTGCTGGTACAATAATAGTCTATAAACTACGTTTTAGTCTCCTATCTGTATATCTACATAAACATTAACGCTTTACGTAAGTTACAATGAAACAAAATGCTCAACTTTCTCGCTCGTAAAAAGGTCTTTTGTGATGCCAAGTCTTGCCATTTTATTCCCACCGTGAATTTTTTCAGAGGTAGAATGCTTCTCCAGTAAGTACAGGACCAATCTTTGCTCGTCGGTTTGATTACATAAGTTTATTTCCAGCGGTGAAGTAAATTTGTCAAACATGAAGAAGCTCAGTAGAATAACATTACAAGAATGATACTCCGTGAATTAGGACTTTTATACCCTTAATACCATAAGAGCAGCGTCGGATTTTCATACTTACCGATATAAAGTAACGAGAAAAACGAATCGAAAATGGTTTCCGACCAAAACATTCAATACGTAATAATCTGGGAGTCCATTCCAGTTCTGATACAAGGACCCTACCCACATCAGCAGACAACTTCCACATCTTTATTCCTGCTGCCCATGGAGACGTTTCTAGCCAAAAATGCATCTCCTGCTGGATGCCTTTTGAAGTGTATTACGTGCATACAGCAGTAGCAACATTATGCACTGGTACCGCGAGAATGGCACAATAAAATTGAAAAGTATCCCAGAGATATTTCGTTGTTGGGGTACTCTGATGATCGTCTTTCTTTATTCTTTAAAACACAGCTAGAAGTCTTTCGAGTCCAAGCGATGAGCAATGGACATAATGGTTTGTTGCATTTGAAACACTGACGCTTTTCTGCGCCGTTTTTTCCCATTTGATTCTTGTACTTTTTGAAGTACCTCCCATCGTTGCCTTATTTCAGTGACTACCTGCACTGCTCCTTCCTCGTCGTATGCTGATAATCGATCAATGATTCTGAAAGAGATATGAAGAGTACAAGAGTAAAAGAAAAAATGGCACTAGGAACCGAAAATCGTTTATAACTACAGTAAAGTCCCGGTAACTCAAACTTTCCAGGACCAACGAAAATGGTTCGAGTTATCGAATTATCGAATTATCGGGGGAATTTCTTTATGTTAGTATTGTTCAAAGGGAATGTAGAAACAGTTCGACATAGTGAGCGTTTGAGTTATCGGGAGTTTACTGTATACGAAACAGAGGAAACAGTCAAACAAGGGCATAAGTTTGCAAATTGGCTCCCGCTCAAAGTTCGTTGTTACAAAGATTCTTTCAAGGTAGATCTTCACACTCTCCTCGCTTAGGACTGCTTCGTTGCCTTGCACTGAAACGGGATTTGTAGAAGCCTCGACGCGAAAATAATTATATACAAGAGGGAATGTCGATCGCATTTTTCCGGTTCCCTCTGCTTGTTTTTTTCGTCATTCCGTTTTAACCGAGTTTATGATTTCGACGGAGGTTCCTCAAAAGAGGGACGACGGGTTTGATGAACAGTAAATAGAAGTGCCAAAGATGCTAAGTATCTTACTTCTTGTAGTTCCCATGAGATAAACGTGGTAACAATCTTGAGTCCGCGACCTTCTTGCTCTCTTGATGTCTCCATTAAGAGGGCGCAGCAGCGACTTCTCGTTATAACCTAATTGCACCTCCACACTGCAAAAGTGGAACCAGGTCACAGGGTCATTCGGGTCACTTTTTCTGACCAAGTGTAATTTCCTTGTCATTTTGTGTTGCATTTGTGTTAGCTCGCACGTGCAGTGCTTAGGAAGTGCGCAACGGCCGGGGCTAGTTTTGGTATTCCTAAGTTTTTGGGTCCGTCTGCGCAATCTATTTTTGACCAAAACTTTATTTACTTACTGTTAGGTATCAAAAATGAGGGTGGAAAGCAAATATGCTATATCATTTTTGCTTTGGAAAGTAAATTTGTAAGCCCTAAAGGAGGTGGTACAACATGGCGTCAAAGCGAAATACTTCGAGATTTTGTTACAGAAAATTTGGACCGGGTCACCGAGTCATTCGGGTCACTTTTTCTGACCGGGTCACTGGGTCACAAGCCCAACCGGGTCACCGAGTCACTACATGGTGACCAGATTCCACCCCCGACACACTGTAATCACCATACAACATATTGGGCAGTCAATTGTTTTTTCACACAACATTATATTGGCATTTACAGATTTGTGAAGGCAATTTTTGTTAGACCTCATCATTGTCCACAGATAGGGAGTATTTATGCCGATGGTCGGAATAAGGAAATGATTATTGTACCCGTATTTCGTTACAACGACCCGGAACCTAACAGTCATGAGTTAGAATGTTCATTAATAATAATCATAGAAACTCTCTGGAGCCTTGTACACCTCCATAGCTGCAGCATTGATTTTTAAAAGACCGACCAAAAGTCTTAACTATGCTGGGTAACCAAAGCGTTTAAGATTGGTAAAGACTGTCTTTAGGCATGGAAAAGCTGTAAAGTAATTCGCATGCATTAACTTATACTTTGGTCTCAAAATAACTGGGGTATAGAGACTGTGCTAACGACGCGCTTGATAAGCATACTAACTAACTTTAATCAACCAAAGGAAGTCTAGGTTAAACTTGTTAGTACCACGTTGAGTCACTAACAATGAACTTCTACGCGACCTTACGTTCAAATTAGATAAACTATGATGGGCTTACGTTTGAGAGAATGTTCTACGATTTGGAGTTTTAATGTATTCCTTGAAGTGTAACTTTCTTGACACAAGCCGTGGTATAGAATCTTGTATAAGTTTGAAGTAATGAATATTGTTGATTTGTGCATTCATCTTAGCCTGTCGTCGCATTGTTTGAATATCACCAACAGCCAATCCAACCTCAAAAAATGTTAAAATAACAAATAAGTGATACATAAAGTGGCATTTTAAATAGTCTACGAGTGGGATGTCACACTGCCAAAAAGTTAACTTAAGGTTTTAAAAGCAAATTTCAACTGTTGGAAAAAATCCAAAATCTTAAATAAACTGAAGTTCAATTCAATCCGAGGCAATTTTCCATATTTAAAAGGTCGAAATTATAAAACTATGAATGCAAAGTCCTCTCAAAATACATCTTTATCTCATTGTACTTGCAAGTAAACATCGTGAATAATTCTTACGTAAATACTGTGTCAATCCTGCAAAGATGCTGTGGGAATTCTGTGACAATGCTGTACCAGTTCTGTCCTCATCATACAGCACACCTGTGTCACTCGGTACCAGTGTTAATCCTATGCCGGCATTATACCAATGCTAGATTAATGCTATACCGATCATGCAGAAAAGCCACAAAAATACTTTGCCGATCCTTTACAATGCTATATCAATCTTTCACCGATCCAAGATGAATCCGATGCCTACCTTACTCACATCTCAAGCTAATACTATACAAATACTGGGTAAATCCTACGTCTATACTAGGACAACAACATGCAAATCCTACATCAAACTTGTACTCATCCTGGGGCAATCCTAGGACGATTTTGCGCCATAGGTCGCATGTCTAAGTCTTATGTTATCCACCCAGAGAAACACCACCATTCTCATTTTTCCTGGCTACTCTTCAAAACTCGTGGCGTCGGCAAAAAACTCCGATGGAATAAATCGGAAGATACCTTGTACATAACTCAGTCCTCCTTCAATGGCAAATTCTGATCTGCCGACGATACTATACAATCATTAACAAAATATGCATTCTTATAATACAGTAAAAAAGACAAGTAACTCTATTTACCAATAAATTCATCAATCCTACTGTCATGATCAGAATGAATATGGTCACAAACCAATAAGAGACATCTTTAAAAGGAACCAAAGGATAATTTGTATCAGGGTCATCCTGTCCCAGACTTGAAGTTAAGATAGTGCTATAGTCAATTTCCCCAGCAAGCATCACGATAGCTTTGCCTAAGGATCGATGCACATCCTTAAAAGTGTTTTGTTTCGGGAAAAGCAAATAAAAAACTATTGCGGAACCCAAAATCATGACACCAAATATAAGTAACACTTTTATAAGTGTTGATACGACTTGAATAAACATTTCAACATAGACTTGGAACATCGCCGTTCTTCGCAAAAATAAAAGGATATTAGTGTAGGCCAAGAAGAGTGTTATTATTCCAAGTTCGGTTCTTGCATGATGGTTTTTCCAGCCAAACCGGAAAATGTACTCAATCACATAAAACAATGAAATAAAATATAGCACAAGCTCCATCCAATTGGTTAGCCTTTTGAAATAGGAGAATCGAACAAAAGAAAAGTGAAATAATTCCTTAATTATCATCATGCAACTGAAAATTGCGGTAAATGGTGCTAGGATCTTCCCTGCTTGACCAGTTAAAGACAGGTTTCCCATTTTGACAGCATCCCCAGAATCGTTTAATTTGTTTTTCAAAATGTAGCGAACACTTTCTTCTGTAGCACTGTGAAAAGGGAAAATAATACTATGAAAGATGAAATGAAAAAGAAGCACAGAAAAGAGGAGTTTCTCAGAAAATGTTTAATTTGGAAATTTTACTTTTTAATCTGAGTTGTCTTTGTGCAAATTAGAGACTGGAGACCAGTTCTAGTGACTGCAACTGTGACGTCTTTCCTATTAAGCTACTACGCTTAACAACTAAATACTTTGTACAATTGTATATACTTCATTTTATTTGCCAATGACTTGAAGGGAATCCGTGTCCGCTATTATTAGTTTGAATTACCAACAAGTTAGTAGCCGAAACACGAAAGACAGTGCTAGTATCCACTCTTGTGTGTCATATACATATATATTTATTATCAATACTCATGAGTAGAACATTATCACAATAGCTGCATTTAAAGGAAGCCGACTGGGCTCGAACTTGCAATCCTCAGACTCAAAAGTCAACACTGAACTCCATCCTAGAGCTGACAGCAGTTATACAACAAATAAAAAATATGAAAAACTCACCGTATTCTGTCCTCTATAATAATAAAAGACATCACTGATAGAAAGCATAAGTAAAGGAAGAAATTTGTGTAGAAAACATATCGGCCCATTCGATTCCATTTTTGATCTAAGTATTCCGAAATAATTGGATGAAGAAGAAGATTCTCTTTCCTTAGTTTTGCCATCACCACTGGAACAGGTTCGGGTACGGGTTTTTCACTTGTAGTCGATGGTTCAGCCTCAAGGTATCTAAAATTATATGTTACTGTCAAAAGAGGATGGTTGACAGAATGGGGAGAAAGATTTATGCACCTATCCATCATTATCTCGGCAGCATCAGGCATCTCGTGTACTAGTTTGAGTAAAAGTTTCTGTCCCACCGAGTCATCAGATTGGAATGCTTCTTCCCATCTTAGAAGAAGAGAAATTAGAGATTAATAATTTAATGCACCTTAATACACATTTAAAGTAAAGAACCGAGGAACGTAATTTTTAAATTTATATCACGTCCGTATAATGCATCCAATTATAACAGAAGTGTAAAAAAACAAGGATTAACAGTCTTGAATTTTCTACAAAACCTGTTACTCCTGGCTTTTTGGTCTAATCCAAGGCACTTCTTTTGCTACTTCGCGAGTCATTGATCTCTGCATTATCTAGAAGAGGCTCAATGAACGGTCTCTTGAACTCATCTCTTTACTGCCTGCTATATTTACCAAGAAAGACTGATTCTCTAGTCACTTTGAATATCGCACGGATGCTAATTTGGAGAACCATTTTTTTGACAACTATAATAACTAGTCGTGCTCCTTAAAGCCACAGATAAGCACACCTTAGAATGTCTTGGCTCAGTGCCCCAGCTTGTAACTGTTGCGGAGTATATGGGTCCTACGGCAGTCTCGTTTCATTGATGAATTGCAGAGCGACCATTATTTTAGTTTTTGAACTATGTATCAGTATCTGAAACATCGAATTTTGCTTTAGTTGACAAGAGTTAAGAGTACAGTAATATGAGGAGTTTGGCAGTTAAGGATGCCAATTACGAGACGAAAAAGGGGCATAAATACCTTTTATGACTCAGAATTGCCAGGCAAATGTCCTTCTCTCCATTATCAACGGCCAGGTTGATACAGTTTTGTCCAGCATCATTTGATGCCGACAAGGAGGCACCACTGTCGAGTAACTTAATCACCATTTCACTACAGCCCGTCTTGATTGCCAATAAGAGCGGGGTGTTCCCATTATTATCCTTGCAATCTATATTCGGTTTTTTGGAGAGGAGTTGCACCATTGCCAAGTAGGTATCTGGTGAGGTCGCGGCTAAATGAAGAGGGCTTTGACCACAACTGTTAACTATATCTTTGTTCACTCCAGAGTCCAACAGAATCTCGCATGCATCACTTGCAATAAAAGGAAAGTAAAGGAGTATATTCACAAAAGACTATAAGGACTTACAATAGACAGGTCTTCAACTATTAGAGCGAAAGGTCAAGGCCACATTGCTCAAGTATCACTGATCGTATTTACTTGATGTTTGGATAACAGGATCAATAATAGTTTTTTAATCAAAACCCTCGATACTAAACCAGTCAAACATGTATCATTTACGCCTTTGAAATCGCATCACTAGGTTTAATGTCTTTGCTAGTCAAACATAGATTTACTTTCAGAGGGACGAGCATACATGACAACATTCTGCCTGCCAAAACAGCATATTTAGACTTGTATCTAAAATTGATGATTGCAGTACAATACGTCAGTGTCTTGTAGTACTAATCTAATTTATTACTCTTAAGTTTCAAAGAAAATAAATGGACAAAGGAGCAAGTTTGAATTTGTACTCTGGTAACTACATAAATATTCACGAGAATTTGATTGTAAGTATAAATTTGTTTTCTAATCGTTGACCATACTAGCAGGTAGCCACAAGGATGTCCCTTTCTGTTGAATAGATACAGGGCCATTTCCAATTTCCTTTACTAATAGCCATTTGTGATAACGAAGTCTGGCATACCATTGTAAAATCATCTAGAGCTGCATCGCTGATTCTGAGGAAAAATCTCTTTTATAAATTATTGACGAGATGCTAAAGAATAAAATGTTGTTGCTCAACACGTAATGGCATGGAATTATTCACCTGTTCAAAATGGGGATAAAATGGCAAAAAAGAAATTCGATGGAGCAAATGAGCGAAGAACATAAACGAGTGATTTATATGAAATGGAAGGATTATGGAAGGACGAAGGATATGAAAAGACAACGTCAAAATTCAGAAATAATATGCACATCATTTCCGAATCACAACTGAGATGCGCAACTCAGCCTGAACGGAGGAGAATACAACGTGGCCTGAAAATGAGTGGCAAAGATATGCCATTGCTAAGTTTTATTATCCTTAATGTGATTTCTTCTGACCATGAAAAGTTACGGATAAGCCATCCGATCATCACGGCCTGCAAAGACAGTCATGTCAAGCCCAGAACAAGGTACGAGAAGGAGAGGCAGAGAACGAGATAGGAGGGGAAATCATGGAGTGGATTGGCTTTCCCTTAAAGACACCACAAGAGAAACAGGGAAGCCGAAGGAAGAGTGAGACTGATGGCTTCAAGTTCCTCTTTGGCATCCTAACGGTTCAGGAAACCACAACATAGGATTCAGGTGGCAGGTGGTAACAACAAAAAAACTGCAAGACCAAGTAAGGTAATTGTATAAGGTTGTATAGTCCCAATTTAAATCCAGAATTAAATCTTGTAGGAGTGAAAATGCTTACCAGTATCCATTCAAGGCAGCCAGGTGAAGAGGAGTATTACCTTCCTTATCCTTTGCATCTTTAAGTTCATTACAATCCTGTTCAACAATCACAGAAATGCAAGATGTATAACCGTTCTCTGCAGCTAAATGCAACACCGTTTTACCATCACAGTCACGCCCATTTATTACGGCGGTCCTCGCAAGTAGGCGTGCAAGGATCTAAAATGCGGTCGGAGAAGCAATAAGGTGCAGTCAGAAATAGGAGCAAGCTCAAAAACAAGGCCCAAAATACCAAAATTATTTCAAAAGTTCTTATCTTATTTCAAAAGATAATACTCTGAAAGTTTACTCATACACAAATAAGGCAAATTAAATGTTGTTGATATTCCTTTACAAATGCGTGATTAATATGGGCAACAAACAGAACTAAAGAAGTATTAAATCAAATGGCGAATACTCTTGTGTAGTAATCACGTTGACCCAACAAATCTAAAGTCAAGATTAGGACAGCAACAGTTGGCAAAAATGGCGTCAAGAAGAAAACAAATTACTAAATTAATGAGAACTAGCTTGGACAAGTCATTCATACTTTATCAAGTGATAAATCCTACCAACGGCGCTCAAATGTTGAAAGATCAAAACTCTTACTCGCCTTACCTTTGCCTGATCCATAATTACTGCGTAGTGCAATGCAGTTCGTCCATAGACATCTATAGCTAGCTGCGGTTGATTTTTGGAAGCTTTAAGCAGGGACTCGACAATACTGCATTGGCCAGCTTCCACAGCGTAATGTATTGCAGTTTTGTGATATCGATCAGTGACCTCCACGGACGCACCATGCGTAATTAACAAATCAACAATACTCAACCGGCGTTTATTTACTGCTTGAAAGAGTGGAGTTCGTCGCTCGTTGTCTAATAAATTGACATCAGCTTTGTTCATAAGTAGGAGATTTATGACTTCGTCTGAGCCAGTATAACATGCACTAAAATGATGTATCAATAAAATTAACACGAGCCTAATTTTTTATTACAAAACTAAATCGCAAATTTTCATTTAAAGGTGAAAAACAAAAATAAACAAAAGAAGATATAGGATGGAAAGAAAATCAAAAGAAAGACTGTACTTGCCAAATCTGAGTTTTTAAACCTAGAAGACTTCCAAAGAAATACAATACTTGCCGGCTAGGTGGGATGGATTTATTAACCTGCTTACGCTGTGCTGATATGTGGCAATAAAGCTTAGAATATAACATCTCATGTGCGAAAGAATTTTGAGAGCCGCTAAATTTTGTTGTCAAGGAGAATGGTGTAGATTTTGTAAACAAATAGCAAAACTTGGTAAAGAATGAATAGATCTTGAAGAAAATTGGAATAGTTGTTACAAATTGCTCTTGGAGCCACAATCAAGGAAGACGAGGTTTCTGGGCCATGCTGTACGAAAAAGTGGGCCTGTGAGTTAGGACAGTCTGAAAAGGACTCAAGAGAATAGGAGGAGTGAAGAAGACAGATGCGAGAAAGACGTAGGAAGAGAGATTCCCCTCACAGAGAACAGTGGAATTCTATAACCGCCTACTGATATGGGACGTAGGACAAGAAAAATGAAGCTTAGCTAACCTATAAATCAGTCTTCATTCTAGAACATGCAAAAACAACTTTAAGTAGTTTTAAACTCATCTTTGCGTGATAGTGAAGAAGGAAAAAGTGAATAAGAAGCAGCTGAATTTGCAGTAAGACAGTCAGACAATTAGCTAGCGAGCTAGCTAGCTAGCTAGCTAGCTAGTTAGTTAGTTAGTTAGTTAGTTAGTTAGTTAGTTACTTATTTACTTACACACTTATTCATTCAGTTATTTAGTTAGTTCATTCGTTCGTTACTTCGTTCATTAGTTTCTTAGTTTATTATTTCGTTCATTCGTCCATTAATTCGTTCATTTCTCGGTTATTTTGCTATTAGTTGCAAAGTAAGACAGAAAGTTACGTATACAGAGGAACTATTACGCAAGATAGACAAATTAAGATACGATTACGCCGAATCTCGACCTGAAAGGCACAAAATATAAAGGCCAAATAAACTTACTTATGTAATGGAGTCTTTCCACTGACATCTCTTGCATTTACGTCAAGTCCAGCACCTATCAACTCCTTAACTTTTGATACGTCATCTAACCTTGAAACTTGGCATAAGCCAGGTGAAGTTCTTAAACTTTTGGTTTTCATTTCAGTAAAAATGCCAGTGCTATACTATAGAGAAAAAACATATATTCTTAGTTGTATTCAGGAATGTGATTATGTTCAGCTCCGAGTTCAGAGACGTGAAAAAGACATACGTGCCCACTATAGACGATAATTCGTTATGTAGACTCCGTATACAGCAAGGTTAACGGGTTTCCCTTTAATATTTGACAGCCTGTTGGAATGATTCGTAACATGTGGTCATTATGTATACTCTTGTAAATATTAGACACTAGGATCGTAAAACAAGTGATTAGTGTCAATCAAGTAACATGTAATTAAGTTGTTTACGATTTTGATGCCAGAGAAAGTTCTAAAACTAGTTTAGGATTGTATAAATGGGGTAAAATTAACTGAATATAAAATCAGCAGATGAAAACGGTGAGAATGAAGTAGTCGAAGAAGCAAAGATAATCAGTGGGATTGCCAGAAGTTTCTGTTGTCACCATAACGTCAAATCAGCATGCTTAAGCTTCACTACAAAAGATTGAAATATCTGAACAGGTAACAGCTGGTCAGAGGATTTTGCAGACCTTGAAAATATGTCATAGCAAAAACTCAAGTCTTTTTTTCCTTTTTACAGGAAAGCTGCGTGTACTTCCTCTCCTTTTCATTGAACAAAATTGTAGTTTATATACGCTAGTACGGCATGAATAAACTTTTATGAATAAAGTATTTTTACTTTTCTCGATCCAAACATGCATGAAAGTATGAAAGACATGCATAAATCATTATCAAAATTAGGAAGGATTACCTTCTCGGCTTTTGCTAAAACATGTTTGGACATTTTACTCATTATCAATGTTAACAAGATGCTAAAATAAGCTAGGATATTTCAATCGCTAAATAACAAGAGGCTTGTGATGTCAACCTAGAAATTGTTGGGCCATTTATATCATTATCAGTGTTAAATAGAAAAATGTTCCTTAGCTTGTCCTAAAATACGCTAGGACATTTCAATCGCTATCAGTGTTAAATAGAAAGATGTTTGTTACGTCATGCTAGAATATGTTAAGATAATTAAATCATTATCAGTGTTGAATAGGAGGACGTTTGTCATCTAATATCAAAGCAAGTTTGGAAATTGGTATCATTATCAGCATTAATGAGGAAGATGTTTATCGGCTCGATGGCGTAACCCTATAAGAATTCCAAAGCGCATAGTGCTGTTATTCCAAATTATTGCATACAATTGTACTTTAACCAATGCTTCGCAGCCTTGACAAAAATGGCGGATTCTACATTTCGAAATTTATTTAGATATGTAAAGTTTAAAAAGCAAAAACATACCATAGTAGAATACGAAGTACTTAGTATAAATCGAGAAACGACAGTTCATGTTTACTCCAAAAATGAACTGATTTCTGTTACTTTGTCACTTTTCAGTGCCCAGTGAAATGTCCAACCAAAATTGCTTTCATTGACTGTTGAAGACGGTAATTGATTTTCTGCGAAAAATAAATAAAGTACTCTTAGCGTTTACGGTAGTCATAATGATAGACAACTATCAACAGAATCGTGATTACTTCTAGACGTTTATCAAAAATGGAGAAAGCGACAGGTACATTGATTACAGATGTTAACATTTACAGGATAGTTGGTATCAACCATTCACGTGGAAAGTCGTGTTGCTTTAGCAACGTTGGATGCAAAGAACCAGGCAATTGTAAATAGAAAACATCGATTAAAAGTTGCCATTAAAGACTAGTCTGATAAGAGAGTGCATTTTACAAGATTGTTTTTAATGCCAATGGCTTTCAACTAGTTAATATCTAGAAGAAAAGGGAAGACATAACAGCATCAAAACCGGTGTGATTGTCCATAGATAGTCCGTCCTGCACTCATGGATAGGTAGTGAGATAAGCGGAGGACAGAGTGCTTGACGTTCAGTCCTACACCGATTGCAATTGCCCTTGTTTCCATACGTGCCAATGAAATTATTCTGGTAAAAAGCCAGCGAGAAAGAGAAATAAGCCCAAACTACTGTTTTCTAAGCTACAGGTTATCATTCTAGAGCAAAAGTCGACGAATTACATCATCTATGCCAACTAGATTATTTTGGCATGCCTGTTTTGTTATGTTACATTATTTATGTTCTAATGTTTTAAAAGGCTACGTCAAAAAATTGTTTAAAATCGAAACTAAACACGAACCTAAATTGTAATTAGTTTAGTCACTAACATTAACAAATGGAAACAAAAGACATGATAAAAAGTGATGATAACATGGACACCATGGGGGAACAAAGCCATTTTATATTTTTTCAACAACAGACACTAACAGCTCAATTAGCCTCTCAATATGGTGGGAACCTTGCACGATTTAACAGTCACGGCAGAAAACGACAATCAGTTTATGTAAATAAATCAAGGTATCTACAGTAGAGTCAAGCCCTTAGCTCAAGCATTGTACAAAGTTTGCATTAAAAATTTATGGATGTTTTTGTTACATCAAATAATCAAGTATTTGTGAAGCAATGAAATCTTCCTGCAATTGGGGCTAGTTTGGGATGATTATACAATCAAGCCGGTACTAACAGTCTTTTACGACGAGATATCGGCTATATAGAGATTTCCCTATATGCCAAACGGACTTGACTAAATCAACCCGATCCTGAAAGACTTCTGCTATGACAAGATATTGGCGATATAGAGGTTTCTATATAAACCATACAGGCTTGACTAAATCAACCTTTCACTTAAAATATATCCAAACAGAGTAGTCCCGTTGCAGTCATGTACAGCATAATTTATTGCCTTTTAATGTAAAGAATCGAGAGACTTGTTCTCTGTAAGGGAGATCCATTATCCTGAGGTTTCTATTTAGGTAACATTGGGGGCTTAAATCAAGCTGTTCTTCAAAAAGTTTTCTTTATAAGGACGTGTATGTTATTTAAAAGATATCCGTTGCAACCGTGTCATAACGCAAGTCCAAGCACAACTTCGATCAAATTTTAGCTTAAATATAACAGCAGTTATAAGTTTACGTGATATTGTTAAAAATTAGTGTTTAGCCTGTTATTGCAGTTCTCTGTTACTGAAAAGAAATGGTGATAATTTCGCCAGGGCGTAAACGTACTTTCGTCAAGGTACCTGTTAATATGTAAGCAAATTACACAAACAACCCAGAAAAACCTGTGCAATTTGACAACTACATTACAAAATCAATGTTTCTGTTATAAATGTTTAATATTAATATACAATTCACCAAGATGCCATGCCGTGGCACTAGTATCAGAACTAAATAGAAACACAAATAAATTTGGAAAAGTCAAACTATTGAACTCGAGATACGAACAATAACAATTCTGAAACAGAAGTAAAGTAATAACTGCCTTAAAAATTTGCGAGATTGCGCTAGAAGCATTTAAGTATGTTTTTAGCGCAATGTCGCAAATTTTCAAGGTGATTTTTAAGTTTTGTAACACAGAAAGATTGTTAAAATGATGACCATGTCCACATGATCTTCGAGCCGGGGTCTCAAGTGCAAACAAGACTGGAATAGAGGCCCATTCCGTCAAAGATCTTTGGCGGATGACTCTTTCCAAATTTTATACGCTAGCGAATATTGGCGTATTTTGTGAAAATGAAAATTTGAAAAAGTTGACGTATTGGCGCATATCAAATCTTTGGCGGATAAAAGTCACCGATTCCGGTATGGATTGCCAACCCTTGTCTACTTTCATCTTGAGCTACTGCAAACGGTGATAAATGGATGGCTTGTAAGCACAAAGAACACGCCGATTGTAAGCGTATATGCTTATAGACAGACACCCTATAACATGAATGGAAGATTGTAACCTTGCAAGATTTCACCGTAAGCTGCTTAGCTCGGTATGAAAGCTGTTCTACTTGCAGTCTTAAGACCAGGGATCAAAGCTTTGTTGGTGAGAATCCTAACTTTACTTCTTTTAATTACACAAGTCTACCCTGTCTAGTCCTATAAAGAAGAAATTTGGAGTTAACTCCACAATTGAACAGAAGTAAAGTATTAGTTGAGAATAGCCATCTCTGGCTGTAAAGCTAAAATGACTCCTAAACTCCTGAAACATGCGATTCTGCAATAGGCCAACATTTACTGCAGAGTTCAGAATGCGCCAAAATGCAAAAGGATAAAAAGATTAAGATAATTGGCACAGCTAGACCTTCCATCTAATTGTACTGGAGTTTGTATACATCAAAACAAGAAAACCAGGACTTTGTAGTCAGAAAAAGTGAGTTTGTTGTTTCACTTGGACTTTTACAAAAACGCTTTGTTGTTTTTTGTAACTTTTTCTCTTTGTCGTTTTCTTTCTTGTTTATGATTGACTGGTTTCGTTTTATGTTTACTATTAAGGTTACCATGTATCAATACCTTTCTTTCTGACGATTCATACTCTGAAGAGTGTCAGAAGAAAAAAACTTTTTAGGTATGTTTTTATCGCAATGTCGCAAATTTTCAAGGCGATGTTTAAGTTTTGTACCACAAAAAGACTGGTCAACGCTTTCATTGTGACTACCAGAGCTTTGAAGCTGGGTCTCGCGAATGCAAATCTGACTAGTCTACAATGCTGTGTTTTTCAAGTGATTATCTTATTTGATGCTTGAAGCAACGAAATGTTCAAACATATATTGAATTACAGTCAATTTAGTTATTTCCCTTGTGGGTGTCATTAGTAATCATATAACTTCAGTTTATCGTTATGTAATAAATTACCTGATATTCCCTGTACACTAGCAACATAAAATCTAATTGTTTTGAATCAACTGATTTGAAAAAAACACGAGTTTCAATTTTACGCCCAATATAGCATCCAATTTTTTCACCCAAAAGGCATAGGGCGACAGAAAGTCAGAAAAGGAACCTGCAGGTAAGTTATGACTGGGACCAAACTGGTATAACAATAACCAATGAGAATAGAGATACAGGATAATAAAACCGGACTATAACCAACTGAGGTTGCGACAGCAATTTTCCGACTGCAACCCTAACACCTTCTCCACAGAGCCAAACAGTACAAAAGTAAAGAACAAAATTTCCTGTGTCGTATAGGCACAAAATATATGCCGCTAGCAAAGCATATGCATCAATAGACCGAAACAAAAAAAAACAAGAGTGGACGATCGAGGTGAATGACTTTCGTCATTCTGTATTAAACTGTCAGCTGAAAGGCGTCAAACTTGCAGTTGTGACACCCATGTTCGGCCCTCTGTTGGTCACATTCAAAACTTCTGTTCTATACAAGAGACCACCCTGTCGATCTGTACATGGAACTTACAAAAATTGTTGGTCAACGAACCTTCAACGACCATAAGTGAATGTGCTTGCAGGCGGCATGTGTTTTGTAGCTAAAAGGTCTCTGTTTATTGCCGTAACAGATAGTAGAGAGGAAGGTCTTAGAGAGAACTAGAGTCAGGTTACAACTATCACCATCTCAGCTTATAGAAGGGACAATAGCAAAGATAAAAATAGACAACTTCAGACATGCTTTATTAATATTGTTTCTTTTCATGGTTATTTGTTCCCAGTTCTCTCTATATAACTTACTCAAAAGCTTCCCTTCTCTATTCTGTCGCAAGACTATGGCCTTGGGGAACGACAATACGCGCATAGACCGTTTTCTTCCCAAGAATGAGGTAAAGTTACAATTTTTACATTTTATCTGATACACTAGGCCCAAGTCATTATGAACAATTAAAGGAATAATTACTGCTGTAAAACGAAAGAAAAACAATAAAAATTTATAAACATTATGCGCCTATCACACTAATAAATTCACAAACGCAAATTTAATGATTGCTAATGAACACCTTGGGTATACACCCGATAATTGGGGTAATACAAAAGTACACTTGTGGCTAAATGACGATTTTACAAACAAAGGGTATAACTTTGCAATAAAATTAGCAAAGCCATTCCGCTCAAAATGGCAAGTCGCTGAGATATTTTCGGCAAGTAATAACAAAAGATAATGTCTCCACTCAAAAATTGATCCTGGAGGAAATAGGAAAAGAAGATCGCGATTGTCTCCAAATCTGCCTCACGAGTAGCAATGGAAATACGCAAAATTAGGCCATTTGCACAATCGGCGCTTCTGCGTCATTGTCCCAACCCTTCACCCCCGTTTACGATTGATATTATTGAAAAGCAGTAACTGATTCAAACAGGAAATACCATAAACCTTACAGGTTGAAAGAAAACATTGCACCTCGTTCTTTCTATATACATAGCTAGACTCTTACAGGCAAAGTTATAGATACTGAATAACGAATGATGATTTAGTGGAATTATGGTATGAATTTGTTAAAGTCGAACAAATGTAGAAAAATATGCAGTTTTTGCCCTGTCAGGCAGGTTAAGACACCAATGTAGACCTTGTACAGTAAATTTAAGCTGCACAAAATGTCACACATGTAAGTGTACCATCCTTTTAAGGGAGGACAATCCGCAAGCGATTTCTGATCTACAAGGTCACACGACGATTGGATTTTCTTCTCCTAACAAAGTTCAATTTCGCTTACAAAGCTATATGAGTCTGCCAGTTCCGCAACAGATGCTGTGAGTAATTTGGTTGTTGGCTAGGACTTGTAATGGCCAGTGAGACTTAAGCATCAGGGCGGATCATACATGCTTGTACAAATACGAAATTAGAGCACTTGAAATTCAAGCCTTAAAATATGTGCCATAATTTGAAGCTGATCTTAATTATCTAGAAATACCATCAACAAGAATAGGATTATAACAACATCTAAACGCATTTCTAATGTAGTTTTGAATTAATAATTTGATAATTAATACATAATACGTCAAGACTGAGAAAAGAATGACACTAGGTTGTATTTGTAAGTTCTTTAAGAGTGAAAACAGCAATATTACAATCAAGCACATCAGTATCGAGCTGGGATCATTTGGTGGGAACCCTACACCCTATGCAAGTGCACGGAACCGTGGCAACCAAAAATTGGCGGAAGAATTTTTATTTTTCACATTCTGTCACTATTTCAAGTAATTGAATGTTCACTTTAATGCGTTTTTCGGGATCACCAGCACATAGCATCTTGAGTATAACTTCGCGAATTTGTTGCGCTTTTACAATATTATCGTAAATTAGCGTCATTTTGGGGGAGCAAGGGATGGGAAGGGGGGCAAGTCATTGTTAACACTTTCTTACGTTAATCAACTGCTAGAAAATTGTATCCTTGAAGACTGAAAATTGTAGGTCTATCTGAGTCAAGAGATTGCACGCTGCTCCTCATTTTTGCGAGAACGGATGTAAATTATTACAATCATTCCTTATATACTTGTCTTAAGAGTCTAGACTTTGGGATAATCTGGGTGGTAAGTACCATATACTAAGGCATAGCAAAAGGAAATGTAATATTTGTAACATTCCCGCCTTTCAGAAGAAGAGAATGCATCCACGGATTTCACATTCCAATAACAGGATCTTAATCGAGTAGTCGTTTTGTGGCACCAAACTTGGAACTCGAGACATTGCGCTGAAAACAACCTTGAAAGACGTTTGCCACACTCCAAAGTACGAATAGTCAAAAAGAAAGTATAGACATATCGGAACATTTTTATAACAACCGTAGCTTGAAACCAGCATGCCAGAAACAATAAAGAAAAAAGACAAAAAGAAAATGGAAAAAGAGCATTGCCAGAAGAGTCCACTTGCAAAACGGATTCTTTTTACCTACAGAGTCCAGGTTTTCTCGTTTTAATGTAGACCGACTCCGATACAATTAGAAGGAAAGACGATCTTGCTATGCCATTTATCATAGTCATGCAGTCGGGTATTATTTTATAATGTATATCAAGTCTAATATTTATACTGACGATGGATCACTGTTCTGTATAAAGAGAATCTTGTTTACTACCTACATTAAAGGCATAGTCCTCGACTGAATTGTAAATTACTCGAAATTAATTGCAATAATTCACAATCATGGTAACCATCGATATGTTGAAGTGGACAAGATGATTGTATGCTTTGTTGGCTCTTTAGTCACGAACTGTTAATGAATGTTTATAAAAAGAGGGACACAATACTTCACGTGGTAAAGGCTGTATTCACCGCAACAATGAAGTTACACTCTTTTTCTCCATAGAATTCAGTTGACATAACTTGTTATTCTAAAGAAGCTTTTATTAAACTATGATAGCGTGATTTCACTGATATATTTTGGCTTATCAGCAGGCATTCTTGTTTCGATGATAAATATTGAATAGGTTCTCACATCGTCATGTCATCACGGGACTTGCTACGAACTGATGGTATGTATCTGAGCTTACGAGACCTGCAAATGGATAACGTTTACACAAGATTCTCAAAAGTTAGCCCATTTCCCACTCCTGCTTTGAATGCACGGAGGTTTCCTCCAGCAGGTAAAACTCCAAATGAGAATATCGCACTTCAAGACCAAATATCTAGTCAACATGGAAATCACCTGCAGGACTCCTTAGCAGATTGGGAAGAAAACCATAACACTAAATTCGACCACCTTCCATACGATGATTATGCTGACTTGCACTCCTTGGTCGCTCAATTCAATACAGGGAAGCTTTCCAAATATCTACAAGACCTCAAGGAAGGCTTACCTATGGAGACTGTTGATCAAACTGATAATAATGGTTACACAGCACTCCATGTTGCAGCACGGCTTAACAACATCGATGCAATCACGACTCTTCTTCGCTGCGGTGCTTCTATCGAATATAAATCGTTTGATGGCAGTACTCCTTTGCACGTTGCTATTCGGTAAGTGTGAAGTAGTGTTTTGTATCACTAGCTACCTGTTTAAGGTATCTGAACCTTGTCTGAGTAAAGTAACCATTTTAAGCAGGTCACAATATTCAGACTTTCACCATTTGCAAAGATTTTGATGAAATGGAATTACACATACGCAATTTCATGGAGAGGATGTTTCTTGTAACAGAACGATTGTATAGCTACGTATTCACTATGTGAAAACAAAAAGATATAACTTAAACAACAATTTGACCATTTTCCGCTTGTTAGTTACGACGCAACTTCCCAGTGTCGTGCGCACTTAAAAACTATTTTCCGAAAATATTAATTTCAATATTAAAGCGCTCCATAGCACTCGATGACGTTAACTTTTCATATGTTCAGTATGAATATGTTTACAGTCCCATTAATTTTTAATTCAGTAAAAAATGAAGACACTTTTACTCTCTAGAGAAAGAAAATTAGTCATACTCAGCACTAGTTTTGGATATAGAAAATGGGTTTAATCCTTCAACTTATTTACAAAAGTTCATTCTGCAATTAACTACGGTTCATGTAGCGTATTGTATCACTGTTATCGTGTGTGACGTAAGGGATTAAAAATAAAAGAGGCTTTCGTATGAACAATAGAGCACGTGAGAACAATATAACAGTCGCGATATCGAAAGCTCAACCTTCAATTCTAAAGCCTAGTGCCCATATGTCATAAAAATCGTAAGAGAAGGGGATTTTCTTGACCCCCGATTCTTATGATAAATCAGATCTTTTTGGGACGGGCAAGTTCGCATATGTCGGAAAGATCGTAAATATCGCTACCCTTTGACGACAAATTTAGCTCTATATTGACGTAGTTTGAAATTATACGTGGCAGCTGTGAACCGCCGCTGTGAAGCAGTCTATCCCAGTCTTCTTAAAACACGTTCTAATTAGTCCTTAAAATCCCAGTCCATCGGGGACCGTCGGGAACGAATCAAAAAGATAGAAACACTTCCGACTTTAACAATTCTCACGACATATGACTGGGACCGTGAGAAACAGTCTGGGATGCATGTCTTGGTACGTTCTCATATATCGGAAGAATCGGCAATAGGAAGTATCGGGAATCGGACTTTAACGATTATTGGGACATGTGAGAACTAGGCTTTAGACTACCTCTAAACTATACTTTATAATGAAAAGGGTAAAACAAATCATGCCGTTTACACTCAACGCTTTTTATAACTGGTATCGGTAGCCAACGAGTTTGCAAACGTTCCATTCATGCTACTTTTTGTTTAAAAAGGCATTGCGAAAATAGGTTCATACGGGCATACTGATATTGGGCCACTTAATTCGCGAATGAACTGAAGTTTACGTGGATCAGCTGACGTTTACAATACGCAATTGACTAGAACTTCGAGGATTGACGTGTTATTTGAATGCTAAAAATGCTGTTGCCAAAGGCTCAAACCCAATTCAATGAAGTCTTTGTGAGTACGTAAATTAAGGCATTTGACGAACAAGCAAGGCAGTCACTCAAGTTATCTTTAAGTACAACCAAACGTTAACCTACTTTAAAATAATCCTCCGGGCTTCCGGAATGTAAAGTTATTGTTAGGGAACGATTTAGTGCTGTCTGAAATAAAAGCTATCAGCTCCGGTCGGCGCATAGCTTAAGGCTCAGTTTCTGCTCTCATTTTTCCTGGTTTTGCCTCGACGTCATCATGCTAATAACAATTCTTACAATATTCCTCCGCCCTTCCTATTAGGTTCCCATAAATTACAACCAACTTCTCCACAAACGTTTCCGACACATCAATAAATGACAAAGACTTACCCCCCTCAAGCCGCTCCGTTTGTAAACAATTTGCCATAACAACTTTTATCGTCTTAAGCATAATTATTCACTTCGTTAGCGTTAGCTTCATCGTTCTTCTCGTTATTAATATCCTCCTTTCCATAGTCGTCGTCATCATTATCGTTATTAGTCTTAATATTTTAATCACATTAGCAACAAATTGCAGTTGCCATCATTACTTGCCACTGTCATTATCATAGTTATCATCATCATCATCAACATCACCATCATCATCAACATCACCATCATCATCATCATCATCATTACAAACACCATTATCACAATCATCATCGTCGTCGTCGTCGTTCTTAATATAGCGGTAGTCTTTACTATAATTTTTCTGGCTCGTCATCATCTTTGATATAAAGTGCTGAATCGCATCTTCCTAACTTCTGAGATTTTTAAACTACAAATTACACAGAAATTGCAGTTTTTATTATTCACGATTGCGTTGTCAATATAACACTCGGTTCTTTCGTAGACACAAGAGTAAGGACGCTGTGAAACTTCTTATAAACAATGGCGCATCAGCAAGGGTTCAGGACAATCTAGGTGCAACGCCACTGCATCTGGCTTGCGGAAAAAAAGATCGTACCACCGTTTTTTTACTTTTAAAAGCTACATCAAGTAATGTGAATACTTTGGACAAATTTCAGTTATCTCCTCTTCATTACGGCGCACTGAGTGGCGACAAGGAAATTTGTGATCTTCTTTTAGCGCATGGTGCCAATGTTGAGTGCAAGGCTAAAGGTGGAGAGACACCTTTGATGCTGGCGGCGGGGGGAAATAATATTGAAGTGATGAATTTGCTCTTGCCGGCAGGTGAGTATGCAACAGCACTCTTTGTTATTTCTTTAAATGCATTGTTTTTCAAACACAAAAGGCCTAAATAAAACACCTTTAAAGATTGCTTCTATATAAATCGAAGCTTGGGATCGTGTAGCTCGATTAATTACTGTCAGTGTTAGAGAGACCTTAAGACTAGGAACCTCTCCCTTACGTAGATACAAGGTGACTCAGTAACTGTTGGACCATTTCATGATTAAACTGGTAAGAGTATTAACGTGTAATCTGCGACTTATTTCCTCTGGTTGACAAAGAAGTTAATCGACTTACCTGATTAAATTGGAGAAACTAGCCTATGGCACGTGAAAGGCAGAAGTTAAAGTACTACTAAGCCACCTGAGACATCATTCAAAAATTGGTGATGGCTAGTTCTATATCCCAAACGACGACAAAGATGCGTCTTAATTTTTCTGTGGCAATTGAAATTGTAATATGCCATAAAATGGAAAGATCATTCTAAGCATTGATGAGCTGGATGAGATGCTCTGATACGTTGGGCAAGTAACTATCATAGTGGGCCATTCACTCTGCTAGGTCCATCATTTAGTATTAGTTGCCAGAAAACTGTCTAATGTACGTAGTAGATGCATAATATGCAGTTGCAGATACTGTGTTTACATTCCTAGCGTGCTTTTCAATTGTGTCATTTAGTGATTGAGGGTAACAGGCAATCGCACAAAATAACATCATGTACGTGTTTATTTATTTGATTTTATATGAATATATGCAGGATTAGACGATTAAATCTAAAGCGTATTGAGGTCCAATTATGCAGCCAATTTAGTCTCAATTTCAGAATGAGTCGAATACAACTAAAAACTCCATGGCAGCTTGGCTTCAAAAGTTGCATTTAACATGCATCATGTTCAAGATATTTAATGATGAGGCGACGTTTGAAGCACGTTTCGGATTCACGTGCAAGTTTTACTACATTTAGGCAAATTTTGGTTTTCAATCTCGCGCTCTAAACTTTCACTCCACGATGACGTTGCAAACAACCATGCTAGTGATATATCAAATAAGGTAAGAAAGTTAACTTACCCGCGCCTCTGGGGAGCAAAACGATCCATCGGTGACTCTTTGACCCACAAGGTCTCAGGCCTGCAACAGAAGGACAACAGGAAATTCTCAAATAATTTCAGCAGAGAGTTGCAACCAAAACAGGTTTTGGATTAGCCAATTAAAACACAGAAACAAGGAATAGCAAAGATAGAATCGACAATAATAAAAAATGACACCAATGTTAATTGTGCTGACAACATATCAAACTAAGGAATATCTGTCACTTTGCAGTAAATTTCCTTTAAGGAAAAGGCAAGAAATCCCCTTTTATGGATCTGATTTATTTTATAAAAAATGTAAGACGTAAAATATTAGATTTATTACTTGACTTATTAGATTTTCAAGTATGCTTCTGGAACAACAGACAAGTGAAAATAACTTCACCGTTCGTGCAAGTACAAAATAACAGTAGACAGTGTGATCGTACAATGAAAACACAAACTACCTTAAACGAAGACTTATGCTTCTATGGTCTTGTGAATGTAGGACTGATGCCTTGTAGGTACGTGAAACACATCAACAGAAATGGTCAAAAGATTATCTCGTCGACCAAGCTTGACCACTAATGCAATGAATCATTTTTCTAATGCTGCTTACTGTTACAATACGACGTTCTCTGTTCCTACCATGTATCATTTGACGGTCGTTTATGCAAGCTCCAAAAGAACAGTAGACAAGGTTAGTAAACACGGTGGCAGTCTTCCGTTCATAAAACCCTTATTTAAAGTTCAGTTGTTAATTGCTATAACTTTACTTCGGTTCTTGTAAACAACTAAGAAGATTAAAGGACGCATTTACTGCCTACCTTTCGTAGTACTACAAAAATCAGATCCTTTAACATAAATTCTTCTAACAAGAGTGCTCACTTAGTTTACATTCTCAGTCTCTAGCAAGAATTCAAAGATGAACAACATTGGTTATGTAAACACAAAGAAGAGCGATGGAGCCTCAGCGCTTCACGTGGCTGCTCAGATGGGTAATGAGAATGCATGCTCCCTCTTGATGAGCAGAGGAGCTAATGTTAACGATTTAACGCATTCACTACTATCTCCTCTTCATTTTGCTGCTGGATCGACAAGCTGTGATACGCTGCAGAACCTTATTTCAGGAGGTGCTTCCTTGGAAGCAAGAGACAATACCGGAAAAACACCTTTGCATATGTAAGTAGTGATAACTTAAATTATAACACGTGACTCGCATGTACTTCTCTGTATTTACCTAAATCTCACCAAACGTAACGGGTCATTTATTGAAGAAGTATATGTTTACACTATTATAGCCACTGAATATTGCAACAGCATTTTAAAACTGCCTAACGGCCAACGCAGACTATCTGTTTAGTGCCTCATTTCCAGGAACAGAATTGTATAACCCTCATTTCTGCAGGGGTCCGGCTTATGAGGAATTAAGAAGAAACTTGTTTCAATTTCTTTCTGGCTTTAGTAAAAAAGGACTACGACTAGAGTATCGACGTAATGAGAGTATCGTAATTTCTGTGTCAGTTTTAGGTAGTTGCCTTACAAAATTTGTCATCGCATAGAAATATGAGGGGCTTTGTTGGAATTACATTCTCTGCATTGTGTCCTTGCTGTCTTTCAATTTTATATTTCATTGTAAATTGAGCAAGTTTTTTCTGCTGATAATCAAGGTTTTATTTCGAAATACTACAGAGGAAGGTGACCATCAAATAATGACAAGGTGTAGTAAGGTTGTGATCGTAGGAGTAGAATTCTGACCATGACATCGTTTCTTGGTATTTCTATACATGGATAAACCTGCCAGAATTTTGCGCCAAGCGTTCAGGCAAACTCTCTAAAGAAAATGAAAGAGCTTATTGGTAGGCTAACAATAATAGTAGAATTTTTCGTAGTGGTAATAGTCACAGCAGTGTATAGTAAGCAGTAGTAGTGATAGTAGTATTGGTAGTGATACAACAAATACGCATCTTGACGCATATTATTCACTTGTTTCAGAGCAATTATGGCGAACATCAAAGACAATGTCAACCAATTACTCGCCTCCGGCTCCGATGTAAATAGTAAAGATGCTAAAGGCCGAAGTCCAATTTTCTACGCCATTAGGAAAGAATCAACCGATATTGTAGCCATGCTAATTGCATCAGGTGCTTCTCTTGATATGGAAGACGAAACAAAGAGGAACTGTATCCATTACGCTGTGGAAGTGTCAAATCTTGACATTATATCGCAAGTTATTACAGCCGCATCATACTTGTCCTGTGTTGCAAGGGATCCTTTGGGACGCACAGCAATGCATTATGCAGCCTGGTATAATAAGCCTAAGGTAACTAAATCTGTTGTTGTTGTCCTTACTGTTTGTTGTTGGTCTTGCTGCTGTTGCTGTTGTTGTTGGAGTTCACCAAAGACGTGAGGGAAATTGGGTACGACTAAACTATTCAGAAGCCGTTGGATGGCTGAGCTAGCATGATACCGTGAAAGAATGTGGTCGAGATAACAAGTGAGAAGTGTTGTGATAGCACTTGACTAGTCACTCATGTTCAATTTCAAAAACGCAAAATTAAAAGCGCTAATTGCAGTGTAAATCGCGCATGAGCTCTACTGGCAGCAATTAAATAAATATTGTTCATATACTTGTGCATCTCTGAATCACAGTAACTAGCTATTTAAATAAACGCGTATCTCCGACATCGCACGGTCGGCCATTTATTTTCCATTATGGGCAGCAGGAATGATGATGTTGCGTTATATAAATCGCTCTAAAGAAAGCAGTAAGAAGTTTGGTCGAAATAGGATAAGCTGTATTGATAAGAAAACCGAAGAAAAAGCAATCATGTAGTCGAGATCAACATAATTGCCCAGTTAGTAATCACGCAAAAATTTGACATGCGTATAAAAATGTTGGCGGAATTATGTATCTTCAATGCTGTTAACAAGTAAAGAGAAGTGTAAGCAATGCAGTCTAAGTTTGCAAATAGAAGCTGTCGCAGTAACAACTAAATAATTAAAATGTGTGTTTGTTTTGTATATTTACAGGTCCTTCAATGTCTTACCAAGAAGTGCCCTATAGCAGCAATAGAAGATACTGACGGTAAAACTCCACTCCACATTGCATCAGAAAGAGGGAATCTGCGATGCCTAAACATTCTCTTATTTGAGGCATCAAAAGAAACAAAAGAAGCAGGAGACAATAAGGGCAATACAGCTCTTCATTCGTCAGCTCTGTATGGCAAAGAGTGAGTATAGGTTTACTTTCAATGAAAAATCCTGGAGCACCAACAAGACTTGTACACCAGAATGAAGAAATGGCTGAAATAATGTGTTTACTAGCATGCAAGTGAATCGAAAAATGGCTCTTGTAAACTCGCCTGAATTTACTCCGAGTCTCAGCCTGTGCTACACTCGTAATCCTGTATAGTCCAGACGTAATAATACAAGTAACTGCTTAATCGAATTCATCACTATTTCTTACATGGGCAAGCAAGGATTGTTCAGTATCTATAGTACCCTTGCACTAACGATTAGCAACTTACGTAACATAGGGGGAACTCGATAACTAGTCCGTGCAGAAGTCTGTCCTTGGCAAATACGAGCTTTCACCTTTAAAGTTCAGTCGAATCCGTACGTTTTTATTAGGAAATATTCGCGCATACAACGGGATAATGCGAATAACATCATATTTATTGCCGAAATCACCCGTCCTGCCTTCATACTATTCAATCCTGTAAAGCAACGTCTCAGTAGATCAATAGTGGTAGGTTTGGTCTACACCTGGGGCAATAAATTAGCCTTTAAAATCGTCCCATTAAAACACACACCATCCGAAACTCACAACTCATACGTTACCATAAACACACAATAACTTCAAAAGATACAAAAAAAAACAATCTGAAAAATAGGAGGAAAAATGTCACTCTTACACAAAGCAAAGTCCAATGCTAGGCTATTGTTTCAACGGCTAGTGTAATGTTCCATGTATCCAAGCAGCAACGTATCCCTAAAGGTAATGCAGGAGTCCGAACACCTCTAATTTTGAAAAAGACGGTCCATGGCTTGCACACAAACACAGCGTAGTGCTTAAGAACAGTTTCGACGGTTTCAACACAGCGAAAGGCACTAGAGCTACCTTTTTAACCCCCTACTTTTCACGTGCTCTATACCTTACTTCGCCCACCTACATTTCTGGTAAAGACGTCTATACCTCAGGGGTAGGTATTTTTCTAATTCCGTCAAATAATGTAATATAAAAGACCGCTCAATGCAAAAACATGCCTAATTCCTGCTCTAGCCATTTACAATCCATTCTGTCCATCGTGCTGCCAAAAAAATGCCAAAAGACGATTGTCAGTGTCGAAGTTGATCAGATTAGCAACAACTAGGACTCCTGTCTCCCTTTTTCAAAAGCCCTGAGTCAAAAGCAAACAATAACACCCATACTTACAAAAAATGACAAGCAATGTACCAATCCTCAAAACCAAAACAGGTCAAAAGTTGTATTAATATTTTACATGTTTTAATATTCCCTATAAATACACAATTTTGTAACAAGATTTCCTTCTTGTGGGTTAGATTTTAACAGGTCGGTTTGAAAACCAGATGTTAATTCTAAAACTTATTTTATCCTGTATAAATATTTGAAAATGAACGAAATGAATTAAACCAAACAATCTTCCCAGGTGCTCACGTAAGGGAACTAATCTGAATTTCAATCGCATCATCGATCAAAGGTAGTCTATATCAAACATTAAATCATACGTCTACTTTTCGCTTTTGTAGAGACATCTGCAAGGCACTATTATCAGTTGACGTTAAAGTTAACATAAGAAACTGTGATGGACAAACGGCCCTCCACTTGGCCGCGATCTCTCCAGATAGTGTAAAGGTTTTGGCAGAATTGTTGGAATACAATGCTGATATCGAGACAAAAGATAACAAAGGGGATACTCCTCTTCTTACGGCTATCAAATACGAAAACATCCTCGCCGTTCAGCTTTTACTTGATAGTGGAGCCAGTCTTTCAACACTAAATGACAGAGGAAACACGCCACTAACTATTGCAATTAAGAGGGAGTACGAAGGAGCAGTTCTTGCTATATTGCGTCATGAGAGGTACGTTAGATACTGTTCAGGTAATCAATATTGCTTGGCAATATATACACATACATAGTATCTCAACTGACACAAGTGCTTTGATGTACATTTGTGAAGAGTGGAGCACTACCACATTAACTTCACTAAGTGGCAGCCTACCGGGCTCGAACTGGTAACCCTCAGACTCAAAAGCAAACACTCAAACCTCCTTGATATTACGGCACAAAGATTTATTAAAGGACTTTCAAAGTCCTTGGTTTCACGAGCCGAAACCGAAAGCTGGGAAAGGGGGAACTTATCAATTCTATTTTCTTTCTGTTTCGGCTTTAGCTTTATTTAATAATTTATTTATATATTTCTCCCTTAAATAAACAGACATTCATTTGACGTTTCGACTTAAATCTTCTTTAGAATATTTATAAATCTGTCTGCTGAGATAGGTAAAATATCTGGCACTGAAGAAAGGCTGTCTTAGATGTCCTTCAGCAAACTTTTGTGTCAGGATGGCTACATTGGTTTAAGTGTTGGCTTTTGAGTCTAAGGAGTGCAAGCTGGAACCCAGCCGGCTCCGTCTCAAAGCAGCTATTGCGGTAATGCTCCACAATTGACAAAAATATAGATAACTAACAGGTAATCTTGATACGTTAAATAACGAGCATCATTGTTTTAGGTGGAGAGAGGCTATGGGTGATAGCAGCTACAGTCGGCAAACTGTAATGGCAACACTGATCGAGAGTATGCCAGACGCAGCAGAGGTAATCTTAGACAGATGTGTCACCTTCTCGAATCATCGACCGGATCACCCAGACTTGGAATTTACTTATAACTTTCAATTCTTTGAGGTAGATCCTACAATAGCCAAGGAAAAGAAAGTTCAGATACTGACACCATCCAGGATGGTCAAACAGAAAAGGGAAAAGTTGCTTTTACATCAGGCTACGAAGGAGTTTCTGAATCTTAAATGGACAACTATAGGACAATACATCTACTACACAAGTTTCGCAGCGTATGTTGCCTATCTAATCATAATGTCTTATCTTATCATCATTGAAGAGCAACAGTAAGTATCTTTGACGATAATTTTTATTACTTGATCTAAACAACTGCACTATTGCTATTGTCGTCTCCGTACTAGTTTTGTATCCCTGCTCATTATAATTATTATTTATTCTTATTAATTCACGAGGATGAAATCATTCGAAGTACAGCATACAATTCCTGTTTTGTTTTCATGGTTCGTGTTCATGTGTTGTGTAAGGTGTTGATCTGAGAACGTTACTGACACCAACAAATACTTACAATATCAAGGAAACTAAGAACCAATAAAGCTATACATAGACATGACGTGACGTCAGTAATGTTTAAGAAAAAACCTATGCGAAACCAATGAACTAAGAGTATGTTCTACTTCACTCTCCGCAAACATTTCGACACCTTTTGAGAATTCCAACTAATATGCAATACCCTAGATCATCAAACCAGCAGTCACCATCCTTACATGCCAGCTACCGCTTTTCCGCTTACAGTAGAAAACTAAAAAAAAGTGTAAATAACAGTGTCAGGGAAATTTGGTAGTAAAAAGCGAAGGAAGGAAAACAGAAATAGAAAGAACAAGTTTCAGATAAAAGAATTTTGATCTTGGTCTGCTCTTTGATCTGGTCTTGTGTAATGAACAAAAGTCAAAATTATGATTGTGACCACAAGAGACTCGAACACGGGTCTCCTGACTGTAAACCTAACGCATTACGTTTGAGATAAAAACTCAAGAGGGAAGGTTAAAGACGCTTCGTCATTCAACCCGGATCGTCTCCTTGTGTTATTAGGTGTCGTTCTGTTGATGAATAGGCTTGTACGTGGCATGTGCTCTTTGTCCACAAGCCTTCCATTTATTGCCGTTTTCACTAGATCCATCTAGAAGTAGACAGGATGGCCTGCGTTAGAAACAGAATTGAGTTATGATTTTGACGACCGTGGAAAGGGGTAGGTTGTACAATATCCTGAACAATGGGATAGCGTACAGAGTTGTAAAAGCCAAAATACGTCAGGATTTGCCAGTGCAAGATTGTGTAGTTGTTATAGGCAGATACTTGTAAAATATGAAATGTGCAACTTAACCGCCCTTTTAAAGAATAAAACGATGCATTCTCGAATTTTTTACCTAAAGGCCTCAATCTGTCGAATAACTTGTAGGTCGAAGATTTGCGTATAAATCATGCTATTGTTGAAACGATCGATGGGGCAAAAAGCAAATTTCATACTTTACTAGTTATATACCAGCCACACGACACCACGTCTTTGCTATAGGTAGATACTCTCAGGCGAACACAGTTTTCAAACCCTTACAGAAGATGCTTCTTTCCAGAAAGGACGCTTTTATATGACTTTCTTCTGCATCTTCAATAAGTTCTTGACAGTTGTTTTCTTTGAAAGGTTCCTAAAGCTAAGGCTAGGACAAAGCTACTGTGGTTAAAATGGTTTATCCTACGAATCATGCTCATTCACGTTTTTTTTCTTAATTTTTTAGGGAAGTAGTGAATACCTTAAATCGAGTAACCCAAGCAAATCAAAGTGCACTTGCTCTAAATACAACGAACACACCTAACAGTTTTACAGATAACAGAGCTTCCGTACAAACTGGTGGAAAGGTCCTAGGAGGCTTCGCTTTGACTTTTGTGCTTGTAATGCTTCTCTCAGAGGTCTTACAAATGTTCATAAAGCGCATTAAATACTTCACAGAATTGCCCAACTATCTCGAGCTTGTACTTTACATCTTCAATTTTGTTTATTTGCTCGAATTTCTATTTAAAATTGGATGGAAAAGTGACATATTGAAGAATCAACTTGGAATTGTCAGTTTATGTTTGTCCTACTTCAATATGCTGCTATATCTCCAAAGAGTTACAGTCATCAAGCTATTTATTGTTATGTTCCTGCAAGTCACGGGAACTATTGTTCGAGTCTTCACTATTTTCTCTGTTGCAATCGTGGGATTTGCTATTACTTTTACTTTGCTTTTCCCAAAGCAGACAACGTATGAAAACGTACCCCGAGCTATCGTCAAGGTAGTGATAATGTTGACAGGAGAATTGGATTATGAAGACATCATTACCTCAAATATCAATCAGTTAGACTCAACAACCAAGTTTCCTCTGCTACCTTACGCTGAATTATCTTACGTGGCATTTACAGTCTTTGTTGTGGTTCTCGGTGTTGGACTCATGAATTTGCTGGTAAGTTTAACCGTTTATCAGCATTCTACGTGAGGATACGTTGCAGATTACAATTCTTGAAATTATGACAGGTTGAGAATTAATGCACAGTCTTTAAAGAGGAATAGCCGAGAGGACTCGAAATTGAAACCCTCAGACTTAAAAGCCAACACAAAAACCATTCTGCTATTCCCACACAAAAGTTGGTGAAGGGTATTTCAGCTCCTTAAAATCACAGGCTGAAATGAAAAGATAGGTAAGAGGGAAACTTATTAATTCTTCAGGCTAAATCTTCATATATCTGACACCAATGACACATCGGTTCGAACGCTGGCTTTCGAGTCTGACAGTTGCGAGTCTGATACCAGTCGGCTCGCTCTCAATGTAGCTATTGTGGTTATACTCCACTCGTCAGAAATACGTATGAACGCATAAACGTGTCTGCTGCGATAAACTATTTAAATTTTAAAATTTTAAATA
>JANTCA010031079.1:0-21492 GCA_024741275.1 Chironex yamaguchii | reverse complement strand
AGTAGTAGTAGTAGTAGTAGTAGTAGTAGTAGTAGAAGTAGTAGTAGTAGTAGTAGTAGTAGTAGTAGTAGTAGTAGAAGTAGTAGTGGTAGTAGTATTAGTAGTAGTAGTAGTAGTAGTAGTAGTAGTAGTAGTAGTAGTAGTAGAAGTAGTAGTAGTAGTAGGAGGAGGAATAGCTAATAAACTCAATTTATTTCTTTATGACGTTAAAACACAATTTGAAGTCTCACTTTACAGGTGTCTTGAAATCGACTACTTGAATCTTTCACATGGGAAATATATGCTTAAGTAACAGAATATTTTTACAAATTACAATTAGTTTGCTTATAATTTCATTATTTCTGGATACCCGCATCCCTTATTTCTTAAACAAAATATGTAATATGTAGTTCTGATGGCAAAGTTCATATTTTTTCTAATGTTGTAATTCTTTGAATGATTGTCGTATCCTGAATCCTTCAGAATACTGATGATATCCTTTGGCGTTTCACAAAATATTCCAGGAATGCTGATTGGAAGATTTATGAACTTGACTTGTTCAAAATGATTTGCCAACTCTTTTATCAATTAATCATAACTTTGCTGCTTACGTAGAGTTATTGTACTGATTTGATTCAATGCCAACAGTTAATTCCAGGCTATATGGACATTTACTAGATAATGTCGAAAGACGGTCGGGACGGGATTTGTACCCAGTTATGCCTAAGGGGCTCATGTACCCTAATAGATCAGCATAGATAACTGTGTTCTTCGCAGATTCTAAAGTAGAAGTAGTGCAGGATAAGAAAGAATCGTGGCGCCGTGTAAAGCGACCCTGTTCAAGGTACACTTTGCAACCAGAAACTACATGAAGAAGTGACTCACCCATTATGCAAAGAGGACAATCGGCATTAGATGAAATAAACCATTGAAAAAGATAATATTTTGTTGGCAGGGTGTTGTTGATATAGCAAACAGTGACATTAAATATGTTCTCAGGCGTGTGACTTTGAGGTGACGCCCAAGGTGATTTAATTGTAGATACAGAGAAATAAGTCACATTTATTAGAGAAGAAGCCTTGCGAGATAAGGTGGCTTTCAAGTCTGTCCTCATGCTCTATACGAAATACTTAAGAACATCCTTTGTCCTCTTATAGACATCATACTGAACATTTGAGAAAGATGATAAGGATTTCCATAACTCTCTTATACCCTCGTTTGGAGATGTTCTTAGGGCATTAAGACATATTGTCTGGCACTGGCAATATTTGATAAAAAGCCAAATTTGTTTCTAAAAGGAAAGATGTTATTAAGTGTTCCACAGATTAGTATTTCAAGCCATTTACGTAGGTAATCAGAGACTACATTATCAAGGTGCTCAGATACTGAAGTTCTTGAGAAGTCAGAAACCGTTAGATGCCAGGAGATTTTTGCAAGCAGAAAGCGTTGGTAAAGCAATAACTTATTTAGAGATTGTAAGTGAAAAAGATCAATTTTTGAGAAAATATTGGACATTTCAAAGTCAAAATTATAACCCAAGTAACGGAAAGATTCTCCCTGTTTTACAATTGGGATTGGCTTATCATTGAGAACAGGCGTTGTCTAAGATCCAGATCTGTACAGATCTTGTTAAGAAGTTTTTATGCCAAATGTTACACATTTGTCTACTCTAATGATCGTTGCAGCCCATTCACACCATATTGAAAAACGATTGAGAAGTAACTGGTTCTCATACTCTTGCCCACTGATGACTGCTGCATCATCTGCAAATCATCTCTGAATAAGGCATTGTATGTGCGCGGGAATACGATGGTACTTCTTTAATCGTCTTTAAAACGTCTCTAATCAAGCCATGGTGGACCTCTCCATATGCATTTTTGAGATCAGGTAGTGATATCACAGGGGAGCGCTCTTTGATCGGAGCTCTTTTGATAATAGATGCCATCTGGGCTGTATGTTCTAAAGTACTTGAAAGATTAGAGGTAAATCCTCTGTGAATTCTCCTTTCAATAAAATTGTTTTTGGGTAAAAAGTTATAAATAGCATTTCGAAGGGAGGAAGTGACGATCTGTAGAGGTACAGATTGTTGTGTTATGGGACGAAAATCGGAAGGGTTATCTGTGCCACCTTTTTTGTGAATTAGGATAGTGCAAGGTTTTTCCATTCCATTGGAAATACACAAGAAGTCCAAACAGTAGAAATTAATTCCCTGATGTAGGAGCGAAGACATGGACAGCTTTTAAAGCATATAATTGATAGTTGGTCAAGTGGACATGGTGAACCAGATGCCTTCATTTTCTTGATTATATTGGTGACTTGGTGGTATGTAGGAGGATCGAGATTGAATGCAAATTGTGGAGAAGAAAGAGCTGGAACCCAGGAAGGAATACAAAAGGATCTTCGAGGGTTTAGACAAGTGAAAATTTTTGTGAAATATCTTGTACATTGTATGATGTCAAATGTGGGCAACTGCATCACCCCCAGAGAAACGTTCTTTACGTATCCCAGAAGTTTGATACCGAATTGGTTCACTTAATCCCTTGCCTGATTTATTTACTGTTGATTTTAAGAGCCGCGAAACAAACCTGATTTCTTTAATGTCGACACCTCTTGTTTTCAAGTCTTTCAAGGTCGACTTTAAATCGTCAACAGACGAATACTTGTATTTGTTGTTTAATCCTGTATCACTTGTCCTGTAAACACATCAAAATTCGTCCCTAAATTAAGTGAAAACTGTTTGGTTTATCCATTGAATATTAGAATTTAAATTTTGCGGACCTGTTGGGCCGTTTGTAATAGAGGCCCTAAAAAATTCGTTGGCTGTTTGCCACTGTAATAGTGACTTTAGCAACAAAAGTCCATTCTTCAGACAAAGCTTATTATCAAAATTGACCCACTTTCTTTTTCCAAATTAAAAGTTGTACAACAGTCATGACCAACGGCCTCTGTTCAGCTTATTATAATCTCCTCTTATCATAATCTCCTCGATCATTTAATACATTATTATTTAATCCATGTATAATTTTACAACTTCGGTGGTGTTTTTCAATCCATTTAGTCCTTTAGATTTTTTTCCACAACAGCATTTATTAATGCAGAATAAACAGAGACATCTTAAACATTACTTGCTAGGCTGCTGGCGGCATGATAATCCATTGAATCATTAGGTCCATTATTAATCTTCCTCTTACATCGCCAGGTATAGCGGCCAAGAGATACAAAGTCTTTTCCACAAAAAGAACAAAGTACAAAAACAATGAAAAGCCCCAGTAGACTCAAACGAATCATGTTCAATATAACTATCTATACTAAAATGCACTTAGACCAAAAAATACAGATAAATACCTTCGATTCAAGAAACTAAACCCTGAAAACTTAAGACATGTACAATGGACGTCTGCTCTGCTCAATGTGGTATTGTAGTAGAGTAGTAGCATTAGTAGTAGTAGTAGTAGTAGTAGTAGTAGTAGCAGCAGCAGCAATAGTACTAGTAGTATTAGTATCAGCAGAAGCAGTAGTAGTAGTAATAGTAGCAATCGTACTAGTAGTATTAGTATCAGCAGAAGCAGTAGTAGTAAAAGCAGCAATAGTACTAGTAGCATTAGTATATGCAGAAGCAGTAGTAGTAGTAATAGCAGCAATAGTACGAGTAGTATTTTTATCAGCAGCAGCAGTAGTATCAGCAGTAGCAGTAGTAGTAGCAGCTCAGCAGTATTAGTAGTAGAAGCAGCAGAAGCAGAAGTAGTATTGGTAGCCGTTTTGTTTTTTCTTACAATGTGTACTTTTTAAAGCCGCCGTGGCATTGTGGATAAGACGAAGATCTTGGAAGCCAGAGGTTGCGAGCTCGAACCTACGTCACCACAAAATAAAGTACCATTGGTGAGAAAAGATAACGGGAGCTCACTACCCGCATAAAGAGCTCACTTCCTAGCAAAATTCGCTAGTCCTGGGATATGAGTCAGCTACGCTCGGCAACGAGTATTCTAAAAAGAATACACTTAGAACGATTTTCTAGATGACACATTTATGGCAGTGGAGTTCCTGGGCCTAAAAAGGACAAACGCAGACGAGAATGTACGAAGGAAATGTAGTAATTGTCTGTCTATTTTACTGCCTCCTCCAGTCAAAGGAAAATGCTTTTTATTCTAATTAAATACAATTGCATTCAATAAAGCAGATTGGCCTTAATATCTGATTTTACTTTTTCCGGGCAATCTAAATTTGACTTGATATTGTCTAATGTTTCCATCGACTTGGCATAGGATATTTGTCTTTCTGTCTTAATTGAATAAAATGGCGTTACTGTCAATAATGATGCTTCTATTACAATAAGCATTTTTACTAAAGCTGGAGAATTCTTAGATATTTATCTATATAATTTAGAGCCCTGTTTGTAGTCTGACGTTAAAATTAGGGCAGAATTTTCTATTTTGGTAACTTCATATTACCTATTTCTACAAGGAGTAATTATTAATCCACAGCGAAGCCTTGACTAGTAATAGCCCAGAAAGTATAAAAGGCAGAATAAAATGACTGTGCAGTCAAACAGTGTGACACTTGCAAAAAGAATTGTTAAAGAGTTCTTGATAAAAGATTTCAGATGTCAACCAAATTACTAGCGTTACAGCCCGAAGTATGACAGAAACTGATCAACACTAAGATCTATCGTTCGAAAGTCACGTAATTGACGCTTCCAGGCGCCGGAAAGAATTATTGAACATGTCCTTTGTTACGTCGATACAGTAAGACAGGTTTTCTGTGCATACAGACTTCTTAATCTGTTCTTGGCTTCATGATTGTCATCAGTAAGCATTAACAAAAATTGTTTAAGAAATTATTCTATAAAAATAGTTCCTGTCATGCTAAAGCAACAAAAATGATTTTGTCCTTGTTTGATTTTCTTTTGTGATAAACATGATCTACTTATAATTCTCATTACGTTTTGCGATCTTCAATATCAAACTGGATATGTGTTGTTTACATTTTCCACTTTGATGGAACTAAATGTAAGCATAGACTGTAAAAAATCAGATCAAGCCTAAAACTAGCTATTTGTAGCACAGATAGATTGGCACCTAAAAATACCGCATATCTGCGAGCTCAAACTTAAAACGCTTCATTCGAACTGACTTTGCTGTGATGCGCCCATTGTGTTGTACGGCAAAAGTCTAAATACAGCTTACTTCTTGTAAATTTTATCTTGAGGGAATGCATTGAATAACATGTACACCACGTTTTATTAATAAAATGTTTCCTCTGCTGTATGTTGAAATACTGGGTGGATTAAAAATGTTAAGCACATATTTTAAAATTATTCTAGTTAATAATTACAAACAATGCTCCTTAATAAGGGATTTATTTGATATAAAATCATTCTGCAATATTTCCCTGGTGTTAAGTCATGACAAACTGCCGTGCAGTGGCTCTATCCTGAGTTTTTGAGTACTGAGAGTCCAGACTCTCATGAATAAGTAATCACATACAGACGAATGCTAGTCAAATTAGAATATTTACAAATTTCCCAAATAAAATTATAGGATATAGCAGGTGCTTCATTATGAAGTGTGAACAAAACGCTTAAAAATTCCGACAAAAATGACTAAGACACTGTTCTGTTTACTGAGATCAACCACTATCTTATCTTGTCATTGGGCATGTTCTTTATAGTTTATAACCAAAATATTTTTATTAGCTTGCATTGAAATGTTACAGAAGTAACACAAATGGGATACGTACTATGACATCAGAAAATTGGGAATTATTTTCAGGAAAGTAGTTCCCAAACTACACTAGGTTTAATAACACTTTGTGAAAAAGGCTCACCACTGGCGAAATGTTACAAACTTTGTTGCTTTCAACTACCTTCTAAAGGCCCAACATTTTATATGACGTACGACATTTGATAACAACTTAACAAAGTCTGGAATACAAAGTCACTGAAGGCGACTGTATGATGCTCGACAGTTGGGAAATTTGTTGCTTCAATGACACCAACAAAGAAAAGTTTAAAGGCGTACTCATTAATTTCTATTAAAACAAAATTATTAGTACTCATATTTAAAGATGAAACGTTATTTAAATGGAAGCGTTATTTTTTGCAAAGCTTGGAGGAAACACTGCACCGAAACATAATCTCAAATCTGTTTGGCGAACAAAAATTTTCAATAAAAACACGAGAATAAGTAAAAGTATAAACTCGATTTGAAATAATGATGGAACAAACGATAAACGTGCCTAAAATTGGGGAAAACTATTAAAATGTAGAATTTTATAACACTTTTTATTAAATGGATATTTCTACATAACAGTGAAATATTAAATGCATAGACACGAAAGTATAATCATTGAAAGAAACTTCTTTTCCAATTGATATCTCATTTATCTTATCTACTATAAATTACAGTTAATATATATGTTATGTTACGTAAATGTAAAACTAGTTTTTATTATAACTCCATGGATTCATAGTGTATGCTCCTATATCACCCAAAAGGGAAGACCATCAATAACTAGAATTAATGTTCAACGCTAACAAGCCTTATTTATTCTCTGCTTATCTGTCTCTTGTTACGGACTTATATTTTTAGATTTTATGAACGTTATGTAGATTAAAACGTTCTCTATGATCCCAAATAGTATCCTTGATTGCCAACATCTCGACTTAAAGTAGGCAGTTATTCAATGTTAAATAATATTAGACAAAATGTTCTGATCCTTTGTCACAACACTGTTATCTTACTAAAGCAGTAATATGTTTTGCATAAACGCTCTTTTCAACCTTTAAATCTAGTTTCTGTTGCATTCATCAAAGGTAAGAGACCGTAAGCTTAATTATTTTCTGACGCCTTGTCTTCATTCTCTTTGACAAGTCGTTGTCTCATTCACTATTCTAAGAAACAAAATCATTGTTTTGTCTAAATGTTGATAAAAGTAGTCATTTGTCTTGTCTGACGAACGTAAATGAAATTAGTTTAAGCATTTTATTAACTATTTTGAGTTTAAAAGAATTCGTAAGCTTTTTCACTCATTAGAGCATTATTTGCAACACAGAAAGTAATACACATGGTGACCATTAATAGGGCAACATATGCTATGTAATAGAGGTTAATATTGTAATCTGAGGTCACAAGACACACATGAAAGGTAAAAATTTTAAGGGTTCATGGTTATTAGTAAATATAACAGTTATTTGCAAAAATTAAAAGAACTAAAAGCCAATGACATGTCGAATGGCCAATCTTTTGCTCACATCCACTTGTGTTAGAAAGACACTCTTATGGTGCCTTTTCCAAAAATGTGCAAATTAACAACTACTGGAAAAAGACTCGTTCATTTTAAGCCGTTGAAAGGTAAGTATTGATAATTCTAATCATTATTTCTTCCTTTATACAATTTCTGCTACATGAATTAAGTAACAAATTATTACATTTTAAAACTTGGATTTTTTCAATGCATTGGAAGTGCTCATTTTGAAGAAACTGCATATTGAAGTTTTGTAGTTGATCATGTGAACAAAATCAAAAGAGTGGTTTTTCTTTTTAAGTTTGCTTTCTTTGTTTATCACAATACATTGAGCTTTTACCGTAAAGATTTTTTTCAATAAATTGAAATAAAGAGTGGATTTAATATCAAAACTAACAAAAATTATCTAGAAATGATTAGTTTATTGAATAACGTTCTTTTTGTGATCTCTTGTACGTATTTTGTTGTGCTTAAATTATTTTGTAAATTCACTTTATTTGGTTGTAGGAGGACTAGACTTTTTAAGCACCTTTACAAAATCCTGGGGAATACTCTATTATACTATTTGTATTGATAACCTTTCCGGTTTTGGTGCGGTTTTTACCATGTTTTTATTAAGGCTTTGGATTACCAAAATTGATTTAAACACATTTCAGTCTTGCTTATTTGTTATATAAAACATAACTATTCTAAGTAGAACGCAAGCAAAGAGAAGAGGATGTTAAAACCGTAGTTTCACTTTCATTTACCTTACAGATGCTCAAAACTCCAAACAGAATGCTTTTCCAAATATCAGTAACGCACGTCACTTGACAGAGCTAATCATTTTTTTCCAATGTAAACCGCTTTTATCGTTTTCAAGCGACATAGCCAAAGCCAAAGGGGAGATTAGGCGAGTTTTATGACATTGTCTATGTGTTGCTCATATCATGGTACAAGACTATCGTATTGTTTTTTCTTTATGCGCAAAGTTTGTACCCTGTCTTAAACATAGTCGTAAGCTTACAAGTCCAGCGTTAAATCTATGATGCCTCATTCCTAATCCATGTACAAACTCAGGAGAACCTTAACTCTCTGAATTGGATTTTCTACGATGTCAAAGAAATATACTTTTAGTAAAATTAGAAAACATTTGGGAGAGTGCTATCATCTTTTATGCTTTGGCATTGTTGGTTTTTATATATTGAAGTCTTATAACACAATTTTAAATGTCACTGGTTTTAATAATTGCTTAAGAGCGTCCTTGCTTTATGGATTCCTCGATGAAGTGCTGTTCATTTTACTTGAGGATATTTTGCCAGGGAAAGAGTTATTGTTACTAATCATGGTATAACGTAGAACATTTTTATAGATAGTAGTTTTCAATCAGCAGCTTTGCAAGCTTAGTTTTGGAAAGGTTGTCCACAATTGCAAATGGAAGATAATAAAAAAAATTCGCATAAGTTCATAACTTTAATCAAGTCATCACATTTATTATATCAGCTTCCTTCCTGCTACATCTGGATATATATTGCTTCATTTTATACTCCCCTGTGTGATGTTTCCAGACTAAAAAGCTTTTCATCGGCAAGGCAATATAAAAAAGGATGTATAATTCTGGTGGAAAAACTCAAGGTGTAATTCACTTAACACTGGTCATTTGAATATCCAGAAAATTGAATAAGCAAAATTCTCCTTGTATCACTTCAAAAGAACTACTTAAAATTCCGTACTTCATTTCTGGCAGATTAGGTCATTCAGGAGGCATGTAAACATTGATGAAACTTAAAGCTATGACCGAAAAACCCTTTGCTGTTCCATGCTTACAAGAGTTTGAAAACTAGATGAAACTTTAAAACACATTTTTGGCCAAGATACAACATTATATATCTAGGATAAACTAGCCTTTGGTTTCCATACCGTCCCATTTGCTGTACTAAAATCGACACGTTATCATCACCACGAATTGGTTTGATCAAGTTTAACACTGTTGTGTGAGTAGATATCCTCTACAGTATCAAAGGATACAGTGAATTTTAAAGCAATACGTTTCTTTTTCTTTTCTCTCTTATGTAGATAGCACACGATACCCAAATGTCGCCAAATTTGTTTCGACGATTGATGCCATGAGCTACAACGGAATCGCCTGCAGAACTCTTCTTTTGGCTACTCTCGTCTTGATTTACCTGGTATGCTGCTGCCAAGGATACAACCATCATCTCACAGATCCTCCAACCCCACCAGCGAGAGAAAATAAACAAAGGTTACCCCCTCAGTTACCCCCGAAAGTGGTAGGAAAACAAAATATCAAGACAATCAATGAATCTGAGTTGGCAATAAATTGTAGTAGATATAACTGGTCTAGAGAACATGGCTGGTAAGTCTCATTGATGTTCAGCGCAGTTCTAATTACTTCCCAAATGTCAAGTGGATTTCCTGACTTGTCCATTGTATTGGTTTTTTTATGTCTTGGCATTACCGTAAAATACTTAGAAGTCACTGGTTAAATAGATACCAAAAAGGAAGACACTGTCGAACTTCGCAGTCGGACATGACTTTATAATATCAATGCTTATGTCCTTAGAAAGTCGAGTCTTACCACGATCAGACAGTGACCAGAATCAAAGAGTTTTCTAGGAGATAAAATGCGTAGAGTAAACAGTAGTAGCAGCAGCAGCCGCAGCAGCACATTAGAAGTAGTAGTAGTAGTAGGAGGAGGAGTAGTAGTAGAAGAAGAAGAAGAAGTTGTAGTGGTAGTAGTGGTAGTAGTAGTAGTAGTAGTAGTAGTAGTAGTAGTAGTAGTAGTAGTGGTAGTAGTAGTAGTAGTAGTAGTAGTAGTAGTAGTAGTAGTAGTAGTAGTAGTAGTAGTAGTAGTAGTAGTAGTAGTAATGGCAATAAAGGGGTTGTGGTTGTATTAGAGGTGTTAGTAGTAGATGCAGTGGTATTAGAGTTGGTTGTAGCAGAAGTGATTGTAGTAGTGATGGCACCTGGCATATTTAAAATACGGAGCTTAGCAACACACCAGTAAAGCGCAGATCCCTCCTGTGATTTGTGCAGCAAATTATGGCTTGCAAAACCGACTGCAGTCCTTAGGTATGAATGACTCGGTCCCTGTGTATCAATGACCTCAAAGACAACGTCTTATTGTAATTATCGTGTTACCTGAAGCATTTGATTGCTTCTGAACAGTTCCATTGTACCTTATTATCCTCACATGGATCGGTTCGACACTTAGTATATGGTTTTAAGGCACCCGCTAAAGTCTCCTCTGGGCAACTCTAAACTTTGACGTCATGGTTAAATAGCCAGCACTCTATCACTCGAACTCGTAAATATGACCGTATATAAACCAACCAGAAGCAACATGACTTTAAGAATCATTCAGAGAGAACTAACTAGTCAGACTAACCAGGTATAAGACAACATTTTAGACATGACTGAAAGAATTGATTATGTATATATAATATCAAGAAACCATTGCTTGATGTCATCCATCCTTACCAACCGCTGTCGGCCTCCCGCAAATCTCCCTGCTTATAACCAAGATATACCAAGACATGTATATGTAATTATAAGATTTGGTCAAGACTATATGAGGAACGTTTTAAGCATCCTTGATCCGTAACTATCTCTCATGCCGATTGCTAAACGGAATTGTTCTTATGATATGTTGTTGACAGCATTATTTGCTAACTGGGAAAGACAAATAAGCAGACCTTCAAAAACACAGTACTGACAACTGCACGTAAACCACGATCCATTGTAATGTTGATAATGCTTTTGTCGTAATCAAAGATAATTTCTTCGAACACATCGACATTCTGCATCCTAATATCAACCGTACCATAGGAAAGGAGGTAGAAGGTCAATTACCCCTCTTTGATGTGTTGGTAAAGATGCAGTCAAACTGCAGCATTTCATTTCACTTCATTTCATATCTACATTAAACCAACCCACACAGATCAGTACTTAAACAAGGCATTTCACCATCCAGCCACAGTTTGCAACAATTTCTTTACTACTCTTTTTGGAAGGGCAAGATTATATCACTCCTGCTGACCTAAGGAAAGAAGGAAGAGCGCCTGAAGGATGTTCTCCTTTCCAATGGATATCTTTTTACAGACATCCAGAGGGCCCTAAGCAGAAAAATGGAAACGTACGTGCCTCTCTTACATCAAGAGTGCCAAAATCAAGAGAATTCTGAGACACTACAACAACTAATGTTTCCTTTACAAGGATTCCACCTTAAGAACCATGCCTTCAAAACCCAATGACCAAGTACCAATCACTACGAAGTTTGATATAGTTTACAAACTACGATGAAAAGACTGCCCTACCACCTACATTGGAGAATAAAAAGGTCATTAGGACAGAGAGAACAAGAGTATAGAAGGACTGTAGAAAGGGGTGACACCAGAAGCCATAGGATAACTATGTACTGCTGGAAAAATGATCAACAAACATTCGATTAACAAAGCAAACAAAAGACAAGGAATAACCAACACTACAACCAGGAAAATAAAAGAAACCATCAACTTTCTATGACACAGCAATTACATAAACAACATAGCTGACAGTCTTCCAGCATATATGACTAAAACACTACGAAAAAGGGCAAAACAAACACAAGATATTGTGGCACCGGCGCCAATGACATCTTAATCCATGCCTGCACATGAGCTATAAACAGTTCTACAGCCTCATTTTGAGTAGCCTGACGATGGGGGAGGGATCTCTTGACACAGCTCAAAAAGAGCTTATGACTCATGAAATGATAGACATCCACAAATAAAACAACAACTCATCAATTACATGGTACTCCTCGTCTATTGAATAATACTCGTCTGATGCAGAATATTCCTCTTATGCTACAAGATACCATCAATACGATCACAATATAAAAAAGCAGCTGACAAGACCAAGTGTTTGAGGTGGCAGAAGTAACAGTAAGACAGGCAGTACATTTTAAAAGCTGTATAGGTCTGCTTGTTTATTAATTTATTTCCTTTCTCTTTCTTATATATAGTACATTAAGTGGTTTGCTGAATTATTTGTTGGCTAACTACGACAAAAGATTACGTCCATTCATGGAAGGTATTGTAGTTATATTTTCTGGTTATCCAAAATACCTTTTTATGGTAAACTGAACAATATATAATTTAAAAAGGTAGGTTATGTTTTGAAGGTTATGGTGAAAATTGTTTTCAAAAAATATTGACAGAATGTTGTATCTTTGATAAATCAATGTATACTGTGTAAAATAGTTGACATGTAATACGCTTCGGTTAGGACTCCAATCTTTCAAAATTGTCAAGATTGAGCAAGCTTGATTAATGTCATGGTCGATTTAAACTGTACTTTTGCAAGATAGCTTAAATGTTTGTGAGGAAACATTCAAATATCTTTTTAGCGTTAACTGCAAGGTGTTAACATGTTGCATCAAAAACAGGATTTAATTATATCTTCATTTGAAAATTTTTGAACGGATTGATTCAATTTTAAACTTTTGCAGAAAGATGAAGGAAAACAATTATTCTGCCGGTATGGTCAAACGCTTTTGTCTCTGATAGGTTTTTCACCTGAGTAATCAGTCTAAATTCTAGTACTTTAAGTTTGTTTTTACTATTTGCTAAGTTGTGATGTAGTTTAATACTATAAACATGTTTTGGGAACCATATTGAGCAAGTGCATGACCGCTGTAACAATTCGGTTTGGATATTCTTATTGAAAACGAGTTTGCTTACAATTGAGGTAATTTTCAATTTAGACCACTAATGACAGCATATAGGAGTTTATTTATTAGCTTGCATTTTGCTAATGTATAAGGTTATATGAATTTATCTAAATAGAAAATTAAAACTGTAAACAAACCATTAGATCAGTACTTGCCATACTCAACGTCGTCTTTAGAAACAAAGTGAAAATTGAAATAATGACAAGCACAATCTTAAATGCACCTTGTAGCCTTGTTTAATAACTTAAAACACAAATGTTTCTCACCGGACAGCCTGCTTTAATTTCTTGATCCTGCAATAGTGTCGTAAATTTTTCTTGTTTTATTTGATTTGTCATTATCAAAGCAATTATGAATATACACTGTTCTGTTTTGTCTGACGCCTGTAATATCAGTCAACTTTAATCTCGTTCTAGCAATTTTGCTGTAGGGGTGTCATAGCCTTAATCTTTTTATCGTTCTAGTGCAAAGACCAGTTAAAGTGACGATTGGTTTTTGGATTTTGTCAATAGATTCAATAAATGTTATCGATATGGTATGTTCTTTATTACCCTGATTCGTTTATGGCTACCGCACGTTTATTAGATGATACTACAACGTTACATCAGGCTTTTTAATTCATAAGCGATTTGACATAGCTGAAATTGTGTTATTTCTTTTTCACTTACTCTAATCAATTATCTAAATTGTGTTTTGTGTCATAGGATTACCAAATTGACTTCTTCTTTCGTCAAGCATGGGTTGATCCAAGACTACGGCACTCATATCCAACCGAATTAACAATTTCGAACACTATGTTAGAAAAGATATGGTTGCCTGATACTTACTTTGAAAATTCAAAAGGATCACATTTTCACGATGTTACAGTGCCTAACAAAATGTTGCGGATTAAGCCAGAAGGAACCATCGTGTACAATGCAAGGTACGTTGCTAACTGGCATTAATAGTGGTAACATGAGGTTGTTACATGCTATGCATCAAAGGCAGCATTAATCAATATCATAAACCTAGTCATCAATGAATCTTGCAATAATTCAGTATCTGACGAAGATGATATGATCGTATGTTAATACTTCTGTCTTCAGTCTGATTCACGTTTTGCTTGTCTCCTCTGTGATTTAGTGGCCTTTTGCCAAAAAATAGAACACAAGATAATAAAATATGACAAATAAATCAAAAGAGAACACAAGATAATAAAATAAGACAAATAAATCAAAATAGAATAGAAGATAAAAATATATGTCAAATAAAACAAAATAGCTCCAAATATTGATTTGGCTCTGATAGTGTGGTTAGATAATTTCTTCATTGAGTTTGAGTATTAATTATAGTGTAAGCAGATGGCGAAGAAATTAAAATTAAGGCTCTGTCGGGAATCTATTAATCGTAAACTGACTTGGAAAATAGGGGTACACGTAGAAAGAAGATTTATTCCAATGTGGTCGGCAAACTGAGAACTGGAATATAAGATGATCTCCTTTATTACCTCAAAGAAAATAGAGGAACTGAGTAGATCTATAATGGTCGAAATGATATACTGCTAACGAATAAATTTGTGGGAAATCGGTGATTAATAGGCAGCTGCCTTTACAAACAGCACCACAGGGCCAGATGGCTTATTTATTCAGGTAATAGATTCACTATGGCAACACAACGGAAGACTTGACAACATAGTTAGTTCGTATCCTCACTGAGCATCAATGAAAGTCTTGAAATCTGTTCTAACAGATTGACATGTTAGCAAAGCGGGTATTCATACGCTGTAGGAATCCTAATATGGGAATACTGCAAACATCTTTGATATATTGAACGCACTTACCAACAATGATCGTATTCCAAAATAGAATATTTCCTATCGATAAATTCTGTTAAGTATATCCACTTTTACAAAAATAATTCTTGCGTATCATTTAAGAATGTACATTTATTGCATGTAATGTTGGCTCTAGGTATTGTATAGCTAGCGACAAGCTAAAGAGCCGTTCCGTAGATATACTAATTTTGAGTCGGGTTTTCTCATTTTTCTTTAACTCTCCAAATTACAATGTTTTCCTATATCTGGGCTCACATTACAACAATGGGCAGTGCCCCCTTTTATCGCAATAACTATCGAACCGAACATCGATATTTTCTTATATCAACAGCAGAAGATAGCGTATTAGCTAGCGAAATTTGATAGATGACTTCTAAATATTTATTATACAAGTACACACAATACTTTTAATTGTTGTTTTATATTTCGATGATTCAAGTTCTGTACTGCTCTAATAGCTTTAATAACTTCTTGGTTGCTTAGTTTAATCAAATTTCTTAAATTTCTTAGGTCACCGAATTCAACTGATGCAATAAGTTTAATTTCATTTAATAGTTTTCTCTGGTGTACCTCAACACATAGTTGACAGTACTCTCTTATAATATCTGTCCTATTTTTAAGACTTTTCTACGTTCAGTGATAATGATGGGTTGCAATTTCCGACTGTGATCTCTGCACATGAATTAAGGTTTGACATTGTAACAACAAAACGGAAATAGAATAGAAATTGTGGAGCTTACACTTGCATTTTGAGCCCATGAAAGAAAATATTCATAATTATGTCAAGATGTGAGAAATATTACAAAGTTGATTTTATCAATCTTAGTAAGAGTGCCATTGAAGGTGCCTGTAGTGAGAGTAAATGGGTTGTACTGATATCGAAGCGACTGCAATAGTAATATCTTCGTTAAAATTTTAGATGTGTCAACAGAACATTTCAAAAACAAATGGACAAATAAGGCTTTGTCTTGGTGACGGTTGTTTTGTAGATGGCTACGTTATATCCAACGAAAAAGAACAATTACCTGGCATATAATCTAAAGAACATTACTGTGTCTCTTCACGAATTAAAGTACATGTCTTTACGAAGATTCTAACCAACAATTCATAGTTCTAACGAGTTTGCGTGCATCATTGTACATATTTATAACTCAACATGCATATCAACGTGAACCATAGGCCATGATCTCATGCCCAAATTCGCTAATGCCATGATACATTTGACTAGGTAGAATAATCGCACAGTAGCCTTTTTTCCATAATAAATGATCAATATTTCAGGTTCCATCTGTGTTGGAATACAAACCACACGTTTACTTTAAGTCACCGATCCTCACTGTTAATAGTTATAAAAATCAGCAAGAAAGTATCAACAAAGGTAATCAGAATACAATTAAAACATCAATTTAAGCATCATGGCAGTGATACATGTGTAATGAGCAGAACACTACTAGAATACCTGGCCATAAATTCAACAAAAATGGCAAAAGTTTTGCTAAAGAGATAGAAAAGGAACAACATGCAGATAAGAGTAAGTTAAAATGCTTCATAATATTGATCAAGTCAGGACAAACCAACATCGATGGACAGATATTTTGGCAGAATACGGTTATTACACGAGAGCGAATGAACGGCACTCTTGTGAATGGACAAGGAGCTCTGATGGCTGAAAAACAAGACGAGGCGATTATTCCTTCCCCTTGAAGGTGCAAACCCGGCTTAAAATGCGAAAAATTGAAGATTTTAGGGTACCTAACATTAAAATGACGACGATGATGAAGAAAATGATGATAAAGATGCTCAAAATAAAGATAATGATCAAGATTATACAGATAATTTGAATGATAAAGGTGATGATAGTAATATGGAAGAGAATAATAATAAAGTTGCGGTAACGAGTTTCAGTGTATATTCTGTATTAAAACATTATTCTTCAATTTTAGAATATCTGTCAAAGCCTCCTGCCCAATGGACTTAAGGATGTTTCCTATGGACGTACAGGAATGTGAATTAAATATCGAAAGCTGTAAGTGTTAATTCTAATATTTAACATCTTTATTGTAGTATAGTAAGATGACTTATAAATTTGATGCTCAGGTAAGCAATCGTTATACGTTTATCTTTATTCTTCAAACAAAATCACTCAGGCAGTAGGAGCTTAGCTATTCTAAATGTAATCCTGACCAAAATTAGGACGCTGAGTGTCAATGTCTCTTAATTATTGATACCATCTGGTATTTGCCTAATGTTCAACTAATGTTGGCAAGCACAATTTCAATTAATACTTCATCCTAATGTACGTTAGTAGGTTATCTCAGGTAAGCATTTCTGTTACGAAGTTTACCTTGAAAAAGTATTCTTTTGTTATCCTGAAAGTTATATATTAAGATATGAATGCCCTAAAAGAAGGAGACGTTTTGCATCATTTGACATAATTAATTTTTATTATCGTTATCTTGATATTCACAGATGGATATAGCACGAGAGATATAGTTTTTAGATGGGAAAACAATTCAAAGAGAATAGCCATTGGCAACAAAGTCAGAACTTTGCCTCAGTATAATTTAACTGGATTCAGAACTGTTGAGAAATGGACTGAATACGTTGTAGGTAAGAAACTTATTATCTACGTGCTTTTGAATTAGTAGACAGAATTCGAATATAATCATGATACGTCCTATAAGCGTTTTTCTCCTTTTCATAATTACCAAAAGAGAGCATAAATTGCAAAAAGAAATACTACCAAATATTCTGCAGATATTGTCTGAAGTGTCAGAAAACTAAAATACGGTTAGCAACATGTCTAGCCTACAACATTACTGTCTTGTAGGAAAACAAACTTCGTTTCAGTCAAATAGGCAGTTAAAATCTTAGTACGTCTTGAACTTTCAGTGTACTAGCCCCATTTTAAATTTGTTCATAACTGCTTTGTTATGCAGCACTAAATGCTTCTAAACTATCATTGTTACTAATGAGGATGTACATTTGCAACAGATTAGCTATATGGAAGTCTATTCAAATAAGAGAACTCGGAGAAAAGTGCTTTTTACTGGAAATTGTTAAGGAACTAAGCAAGAACTAGAAATTGATTTTCTTCCCCAGGCCCCTTGCCATGATCGAGCGAGGGTAGGACGTCCGGTAACAATAAACATCGATCAACTTTGTGTAAGCAGTATGCCATGTAAATTTACACGAAAGTTCTGCGCATGATTCAAGGATTAAAGTCTATCACGTTTGACCAGGTGTTACTGATACTTTAGCCCAAGGGATCACTTTTAAAAATCGAGATGGTTTAAATCTTTATGCACTTTAAAGAGCGGATATATATGAAATCTGTTTCAAGATTTTAAAGAGAAATTCGTATCTAATCGTACCAAGATATTGCGCTAATTAGCAAATCCTTTGCCCCTACAATCTAACTGAAATCTTGGCAATTTTTCTGTTCGAAGGAAACTGGTCTGGTCTCACAGCAATTTTTGTTCTTGAGCGGCGGACTGGGTACTTTTTCCTTCACTTGTATGCTCCATGTGCTCTGATTGTAATGATCTCATGGATTAGTTTCTGTATCCCAAAAGAATCAACAGCTGCCAGAGTGGCACTTGGTATTACATCAGTTTTAACCATTACAACAATTCTGAATATGCTGAATACATCGATGCCAAAGGTAAGCATAGAATTATATATATCAAGCAATCGTGTTGAATTACAATTGTGCTATAATGGACAAACTAGGGTTCTTTATGGTGAAGCTACGATTTCCGAGTAAAACTTTCATCTGATGTGGTGTTTTGGATAATGTACAACTTTTGCACTTCCGGTCCTTAATTGTCTTTTCAGAACACTGTAATGTAACTAATATAGCTTGCTATATATGCTAAAATTTTTGCCTCAAAGCTAAACGTTCATAACTAAAAGGCTGTGTTTACATGTTTATGATTATGCAAGTAAAACGAAATAGGTTATTCTATGCATAACATGAATACACTATGATAGAAGCAACTTGCTTACATACCGTGACAACATGTTGCGACAAAGAAGGCAAAGGTTTGCTCAGAAGTTAGAAGCATGGCAACTTCACACGTTAATTTGGCTATGTCTTTGTTTCTTTTTGTTTCTTCTTTGCAGAGGAATGTCTCTTAAATTGTAAGTCCACTTTTGATAAAGGAAAAGTTAACATACTGTTCATCAAAGAGGATTAGATGAATGAGATAGTACTCAAACGTTTCAAGGAAATAAATGTAGAAAATATGTTAAGGAAAGGACATACCAACGTTCTAATCAAGCCCAAATTCAGGCATTATCACTCCAAAATATATCGGTTGCATTTCACCTACGTTTAACACCTTGTATGCAAGCCATTCTAGCAGCAAAGCACAAGTATAACAGGAATAATCTGCAAATATAACTTAAAAGGTAGAATCACTTTCACCTATCCAATTGTAATACGGAATTTGACAAGAGCAATTTGGAGTGTTTAGATGAGCTGTAAAGTGATCGTCTATCGACGTTGTAGAGTTCCAGCTTTGGTATTGACGCTACCAACTCATTTTATTTTCATACAAATTGGTAATCTAGAGCAATGGAATCCTTTTCGTCCGTTGAAAGTCTATTTATCATTACACTTTCTTATAGAATTATAGTAGAAATAGAAGTTATCTTAGAGGCCGAAGTGACTTAGTTTCGCTATTTATAGCTGCAATCACATTATGCAGTAACTGTAGTCACGATATTTTATAAAAACGAGCTTTGTTCTGTATTGAAATAGGTCAAATTTTCTTTTTGAGCAAATATATATATGACGGCGAATGAGGGAAAAGTTACCTAAATGCAAATTTTTTGTTTTTCTTCACAGGTATCGTATATAAAAGCAGTGGACTGGTATTTAATTGTCAGTTTTCTCTTCGTGTTTGCGGTGTTGATTGAATATACTCTTGTCCTCTACTTAACGGACAAAGAAAAACAAAACGAGAGAAGAAAGAAAAAAGCCAAAGAAAGGAAAGAAAGAAGAAGAATTAAAGAGGTATGCTATGCTTAAAAAATGACCATCATATGCATACTTAAGTTAATGGGAAGTAAATTTGAATTATAAGTAAGCATCGAGCTTCTAGAAAAATTGACCATCTCTGTTGTTTACAAAATAAATTTCAAGATAGCCTTAAATGTTTTGAAAAAGTTTTAACTAGTGCTTAATGTTGAATAACACCATCTTTCTCTTTCTTTTCCAAAAAAATCAGCTTTGGCTTGCGGAGTTAAAGTTAATCTTGATGAATTTATGTAAATATAATAATTCTGATTACATAATATGATAATAATCAATTGAAGGATAAACAAAACATACAAACCGCCTTACTATTGAACAAACATCAGGTACCTTAGAATTGCCATCTCAAACTTGCAGCACAAGTACCGTAGGAAAATGTTTGAAGCTGTCATAGGTCAATATCGAGTGTAAATTACAGAATATTAAGTGTAAAATCGAGAATGTGGATAATTATACAAGGATCATAAGTTTCTGACATCAGGCAAAACAGAGTCATCTTTCAGTGGACGTGTTTTTCAACTTGTCTACCCTGAAGCCAGAAAAGTGAACACTGGTAGACAGAAAGCAATTCTCTTTTCACTTCAATTCCTCAACTAGTCATCGTCATTTTGGCGCGCTTTTCGAGCTTGCTACTGATTGGCTAGTTTTAATCTTTCAACACAAAACCAAAAAGACCAGTCAACAAAAGGACTTTGTCTCTACACCTCCATTCTTTTTGTAGCGGTTATAATTTTGGCGCACTTGTCTGGCTCTTGTCGTGACAAACTTTGATAACCGTCAGACAGAAATCTTTCATTTGCATGTTTTCGCTATATCCGCAACTATATCACGTATTTTCAGCTTATGTATCACCACTACAAACCCCACTCTATTTTAGTGGACCTAATAATGGTAATTTCTTCGGAAACTTGATCGAAAAATATATCGTTCAAAAACACTTTGGTCAACTAATAACATTGCTGATCCACTTAGCAAATGTGAAAAGGCGACCAGCAGTGGTGGATTTAGAGGTGCTACTTGTGCCCGAGAGTAATATTTAATGCTTGTAAAAATATTGGCCTTGGTAACAACTGGATTCACAATGCTGCTGAGTATTCAATAGTAAACGAATTTGATTTTGTTTCACATCTATTCCTTGACATTGACATCTGGTAGTTTTCCAGTAGTGAATCTCCAATGCCACTTTTAGTCATCTGGTTAATCCACGGACCAAATTTTACACTTGTGACTATGGGCAAGCATTCGAGAACTCACCAATCCGAGTTCTAATCGTTTTATAACTAATTCTAACCAATCAGAGAAGGGGATTGAGCACTCCAGAATGGAAAGTAGCCAATCACCTTTAAGATTTTGCGGGTGCTCACTTTTGGTGGAAGCACCCCCTATAGTCAAGCGTAATTCCAAATACTGAACTCGCTTAAACAGGAAACGGTCAATCACAAGTTATGTCTTAGTTACTAGGTGATACGGAATTTATCGTTGGTATCTAAGGACACCTTAATATCAATTTTATATGCAATTATTAGCAATTTTTTCACTGAAATTTGTGTATAGATGTTATTGATGAATTCACTTCAAAATCGCCTTGAAAATTTGCGACATTGCCCTAAAGTCATACTTAAAAGCCTTTTTCGTCTGACACTCTTCAGAGTATGAAATGTCAGAAAGGAAAATATATGTATATGGCAACCTATTTATACAAAA
>JANTCA010031068.1:0-21496 GCA_024741275.1 Chironex yamaguchii | reverse complement strand
TCTTTCTTTGTTTCCTTTCTTGTTTATGATTGGCTAGTTTTGCTACATGTTTTGTATAAATAGGTTGCCATATACATGTACTTTCCTTTCTGATGTTTCAAACTCTGAGGAGTGTCAGACGAAAAAAGCTTTTAAGTATAATTTTAGCGCAATGTCGCACATTTTCAAGGCGATACTCATGGAATTATTTGTAACTAACTGAAGATGACTGAAGTTCAGTCAAAACATGTCTGTTAATAAACTGAAGAATATTGTATTATTTTTATAATGCCTCACAGATTTATTGCTCTTTAGATCATTTAACAAAAGAATTATTTGCATCATAGGCACATGGCTAGATCAAAAAGGAAGATAAGGAGTTTTTTAATTGCCTGAAAACAAAAAGGGTTGAAAATTGCTAGAAGAAACAAGGAATGCATCAAAATATTCTTTTTTTGATAATCAATAGTTGTTATGCCAGGGAAATCATCAGTACATGCTCAGAAAAGACTTCTGTTGTGTGACCTAAATGCTTTAAGCAGCCTTCAAGAAAAAAATGATCATTGCAAAGTTGATTTTTCAAATGTGTTGTGCCCTGTGTCCAAAATGGAGATTCTTGTCAGGTCTCCAGGTACACATTCACCTAATTGTCCACTTAATATTGAGTCAAGTGGAGGTTGATGCATTATATAATGAACTGATAGGCATGCTTGTGTGTGACAGAAAGAACAAGGAGTGCATGGTACATCATTGTCTAAAGTGTCCTGATTCATCAAACAGGTTGCTTACTTAAAGAAGCAAATTCCTGCAAGTGACCATGATGATAATGAAGATGGTGGTGATGAAGATGACAATTTTGATCAAATCAGCAATGGACTTCACCAGATAGATCTGAGCTTATTAATCATATCAGAAGTGCCAATGAATTTGTACTGGCTGAAAAGTTGAATTGTCTCACAGCTCATTCTTGCATTATAAAGGAGCAGACACAATTTTTAAGGACAGTAAAAAAGGAGAGGTGGTGATTTTGCTAGAGTTTTCAGAAAACTTTAAATCTGTTATGCAAGATGAGGTCCAAAGTTTTTGTTGTTGTCATTGCTAAGCTTCAGATTCCTTGCAGTGGGTAGAATCCAGCTACGAATAATGTGATGACAATTTCTGTCACTCTGTTCCATGAACTACATTCTCTGACGACATCAAATGATGCTTGCAGGATCACTGCCATCTCTGGAACTTGGCTTTACCAGACAGAGACCCACCTGTTCCTCTCCCAACCCTCCTCCTTTCTCATCCTGGACTTGGGACAAGACAATGGCAGAGGTCCAAAGTTACTGCTGGAATCAGCAATATTGCACCCTTCATCCTATTGTGACTTACTTTAAGAAAGATGGAAATATTTCCAAAAATTGTATCTGCATGATATCACATGATCTGATATATGACATAAATTTTGTTCACAAAGTATTCAATGTTGCCATTACTCACATAAAAACAAACATCAATGGTCAAGTGATGAAAGCACATTATTTCAGTGATGGATGTGAAAGATAATAAAAAAACTACAAGAACGTATCAAATAATAGCCTCCTACAGTGCAAGTGGACATTTTTGCTAATAGATATGGCAAGTCGCCATGTGATAGTGTTGATGGAACCCATGCAAGCCTCCCATGAGCAAAAAATAACCAGATTCTAACCACAGCAGCCTTGTTTGATTTTTGTGAGGCAAAAATCTCTGGAATCAAACCTTATTTTCTTGGGAAGGAGTATTTGGATTTAAAGAGAATTGCTCTAGAGAGGAGATAAACAGACAGCTGGAACGTTTTCTAGAACTCACAGCTTCCATCACTTTGAGCCTTTATCAGAAAGTCTTATAGCAGCAAAGAGTGTTTCTGCTGATTCAAAACATTCAGCAAAACATGATTACTTCTAGGGACCACTTAAAAACAAAAAATCCTTGATAAAGCTTCCAAATTACTTGTTAACTATTATGATGGGAAGTCATGGATTGGCATGGCTTGCCATATTGATCAGAAGAATAGTGGCATTGAGGTCAAGTTTATGCATGCAGCATTCCCTTCAAGATGTTTTTCTGGGCCAAGGAAAAAAAGATATATGCTGTGTTCCAGGAACACATCCATAGAACCGCTTGAGGATAAACAATAGTATTTTACAAGAGAGCAAGCTTTCATTGAGACACAGCTTCAAAAGCAGGAAGTGTTGATCATGATGAACAGATAAATTCATTAAACATTTGTTTTCTGTATAATTAAGATTTGCATCATGAAAAGGATCCCTAATATTAAGACTTGATGTACTGGTATAAGTCTGATTTTAGGAATTTAGGAATAAATTGAGTTATCCAAATCGGTTGAGTGTGAACTTGTTAGTGACGCTAAAATTTTACCACAGTGCTTTTGGTTCAGTGGAAATTCAATTGTTTTGCGAGTGCAGCCCATCATCCCATCATGAGGAGAACCAGTTGGCATTAATAGAGTAAAGTATGTCATGTCATCACTGGAAGAACCAATCAGGATCAATGGCAGTGGTGGCTGGTGGTTTTTTTCAGATTTGGGATGTTTTTATGACAAGTTTCAGGGTCTGGACAAATACACATGTTAAATTATTGTCATTGGCCGTAAATGGTTTCCATTTTAATTTAATCAATACAAAGGAAACTGAGGTGGGGTGCATCATGGCTTCTTGAGTTAAAAATGAATGCCCTAATAAAAATAAACATTTCTACTAGAATGTATCAATTAGTACAAATGACTGCCATGGCTGGATGATTAGACAGTCCAAACGAAGAACCACTTGCATATATGAGCCTCAAAACATTTGGAAATTTTTGCTTTTGAAGGAAAGAAGCTGTGTAACCCTTTTTTCTCGAGTATATTGGAGCATTTGCTTGATTCAGTTCATCAAGGTTCAATCAATGATTTCAGAGTCTTAACTTGTGTTTCCTTTTGTTTGTGATTTGCTTGTTTATGAAATTCTCTTGGTGACCAAGCATAAACCTTCACTCAATAATAATCACAACACTGCACCTTTACTTTTTTGTAGTCCACATTATTTGCAAGTCCCATTTTGGGAACCCTACTTTTACTGCCTTGTTAATGGCTTGATATTTACTCTTACACCTTTCTACAAGTCACTGGACTTTATTGTTTTCAATATCTTTACCTTGATAATTTTGTTAATGGCCTCCCCTGCAACCAGGCGAACATCAGCTTCATTGTCATCACATGCCCATAGCAGTAGTTCAATTGAAATAGATAAAAGCTTTGGAAAATCTGGAAGTTCCCTAAATTAAAATTTAAAAAATAAACTAATGATGGTCAAAGTTTCTACAATTTTAAAATGAGAACTATCTTGAGGATAAAAATTGCATGCTATATCAGGACCATAGTTTTCAGGTGTAGTATGATAAAAATGATTTTTGCTATGCAATTACCATTTTGCTGGCTGATTCTTATCTTAACACATATTGTAAAATTCATGGATGAACATAGGTAGATAGGTAGGTAGGCAACCTTCGATCTTAAAAGATCATGGTGTATGCAATAAAAAAAGCCTTAGTCCTGGTGAGTCCTGATAATGCTAAACAGTCCAATTTTTAAATGGCAACGCTTGTTGCAGCGTTCACAAATCAATGCATCATTGTTTGTATTCAAGTTTTTTAATGGCTGCTTTCTTCTGTTCCTACTCTCCTCTTTTCTTTGTATAATGGCTTATGGATGAACATAAATGAATAATAAAGTACAGATGTAACAGATATACACAAGCTAGTTCATTTCCCATGGATAACTACTCATCATACTACATGAATATTTACTGCCCACAAGAACTTTATTACTTTAATCTAGTCAGCTTTCATGAGCTGAAAAAACCTTCACAACATTCAGGCTTTATATTAATAGATAACACCAAATCTACTGATAAGACTTTGTGACATGTGTTAAACAGGCCTCTGGGATTTACAAACATATTGTAAGTGTTCTCAGTAAAACATGGTGGATCATATGCACCACATATGACATGTCTAATGTCTAATTAACCTTGAGACATTGTCATCATCAGAATGTCACTGTCTAAGCAAATAAAGTGAGGAGAGAGTTTGTGCCTTTGTAGTAGTACTGGTATGTTCATCCAATGACCAGGTTTCATCTGCAAAATAGCCAGGCTCTGTTCAATAAAAATATACTATAACTGGCAAAACGTAATGCTATAAAGCATTTTTTTTGAGAAATAGCTTTACCTGATTGAGTTTAAAGGTAGGAATTCTGCAATTGTGTTACAAAATGCAATTCTTTCTCTTTGTGATAACAGTGTATCACGCTTCCTATAAGAAAGCAAAAAACCTAGGGTGATTATGTTGTTGAGTATGACAAATCCAACCAGTGAGATATGTTAGAAAAATGTTGGATGGCAAGAAAAAGAGTATAACATAGTATATCTAGAGTTTTCCTTCAACCACTTTCTAGAATGTTATGAATAAAAATCAATAGCAACGTTTTTCCATTTGGCTCAATGCAAGTTTAACAGGGCTCAATTAAATGGCAACTAACAGTTTCTACTTTTAAATCAGACAGTGGAATATGCCGAATGCACATCTCGAAACGTAATCGCAAACCCGACTACGTGTGTAGCAGGGTATGACATACTACGCCTACGGTAGTTTCTTTACTTAGGGGCAATTTTTAAGGCCAGACAACATGAACTTCTATGCAGCTCGTATGAATTGCTTCTTAAGTAGCATACAGATGAAGCTGTTTGGTCGTTAAAAAGCACGCATATGAACTTGCTCATCTGACCTTTACCTTCTGCACACGAGATCTACTTTACCAGTCAAAAAACGTCATTCTCTATAAATATTAGTTTCTCCTTAAATATATAATTACATCTTCAAGGCCCTGGTAAATTCTCTGGTCCGTGTCCGGAATCTCTATTGCTCAATCGAAAAGTTCGAATGTCAAGATGGTCTCACACTGTATCTTCATTAGAGAAATCAATGTAATCCATGATTGACAACCCTACGCTGATAGGGGATCACCCTATTATCGTAAGAAAATACACACTTACTTCTGGCTGGTATCTTGGAAGGTAATCTGTGAAGTGACGGGTTCGTGCCCGATTGTGAGACATTGGACATAGTGCATCCGAAGCGACTCGAATGACTTAACCAGCTTGTCTGCCATAATGTGTGAACAATCGATTACTGCACGATCGTTAAGACGGAAACATTAAAAACACATTCTAAAAAAATGTTTGATCCTTGTATTTCAAATGTATTCGTAAAGGCAGCGCACGGGCCAGGGCCAAGTCCAAATATAACATCCCCGATTGCCCTAAGCTTATCTTGGAAAACCTCAAGATTCCCAGTTGTTTTGATAGTTGCAAGTGGATACTTGAGGCAATACCAACAAAGTCATGGACTACTGATCACTCAGCTGCATAAATGAGAATCATTGATGTTCTAGTCTAACTATTGGAAACCCTTAAATGGTTCCGAGCAAGGTGAATATCTCATGATCACAACCTGCGGCCATATTGTTTTTGAGAGCAAAAGTGTATTTCCACCCCTTTCAGTCAGCAATGTAGACATCACGAAATAAAAAGCAGGTGTCACCGATTGTGCTTGAATAATGGGACTCTCTCTCTTCAGGTGCCATGGTCGATTCGACCCTTGACGACTCGTAATGCCTTCACTTCCAGCTTTCGGGTTCTTGCAGCACCCCAGCTAGCTCTCGGTGTTTCCGGACCGGTGTTTTCCTTTATCTGGTTCAAAAAAGGAGCCCCTGACTGCCTCAAGTTCGCCTTTCCAGATGGCATGGTCGGCAGAGTTAGTTTTTCCCTCTTTGATGATTTTAAGGAGATGGTGTTCTTGTCCGACTTGCTGGAGCACAGAGATGTGTCGTGTGTAATCCGGCCACCCAGGGTGCAGTGCAGCACAAGTAGCAGGAATGGCATCCGACTGTAAAACATATGCCAAACAACTATGAAGATGCGGATCAATAGACCAAGCTAGGGCATCCTCCGCATTGATGTGCAGTGTAATTGTTATGGGGCTGTGAGAAGAAGGCAATGGCTGCCGTACCAGGAGCAAGTGCGGCTAAAGGGGATAGCTCAAACACGATGGAAGAGAAAGATCGAGGATGAGATGAAGAGACTGAGAGTGGCAACCTTGAAAGTAGGAACCTTGGCAGGAAAGAGCAAGGAAATTGTACATATGTTGGAATGGAGAAACGTCAACATACTATGTGTACATGAGACAAGATGGAAATGTGCCAAGGCCAGGGAGGTAGGAAATGGTTACAAACTGTTCTACTGTGGAATAGATAATAAAAGAAATGGTGTGGGCATCATATTGGACCCTGAGCTGAAGAAAAATGTGCTGGAAGTCAACAGAGACCCAGATAGAATGCTTTGTATGAGACTGGTAGTCAAAAAGTCTGTGATAAATTTGATCTCAACACCACAAGCTGGTTGTGAGGATGCTGAGAAAGAAAGACTTTGGAATTCAATGGATGATATAACACAGAGGATTACAAGTACAAAATCAATATGGCTTGGAGTTGACCTAAATGGACATGTCGGAGGTGAAAATTCAAGTGCATAAGAAATCATGGGAACACATGGATATGGGAAAAAAACAAAGCTGGAGATACGATCATAAGTCTTGCTCAATCTGGGAACCTGGCCTTCATAATTACCTACTTCCATGAAAGTCCTTCTAAAAAGATGACATATTCCAGTGGATGGAACAACACCCAAGTGGGCTAGTTAATGTGCAAAGAAGTGACCTGAAAAATGTAAGAGACTGCAAGGCACTATCAGGTGAGAGTGTAGCAAAACAGCATAAACCAGTGGTAGCTAAGGCATCATGAAATGCAATAAAACACACGAAAAAACTACAGAGCCATAAAGAGCCATAAAATAGTTATCGATAAGAGACTGAGGGAGGAGATCACAATCTCAGACCAGCAGTTTGGACTCATGCCTGAAAGAGTACCACAGATGCAATATCTACCTTGTGACAGGTGCAAGAGAAGTATAGAAAAGGTGGGAAAAATCTCCAATGTGTGTTCATAGATTTGGAGAAGGCATATGACTGTGTCCCAAGAGATGAAACCTGGTACTGCCTTAAGCTGAAAGGCGCATCAGAGAAATATGTTCGGGTCATCCAAGATATGTACAAGTACAACAGTACACAAGTTCGATCATTAGCAGGAGTGAGTGACACTTTGATTGTAAGTGTTGGTGTTCACCAAGGCTCAGCACTAAGTCCCTTTTCTATTTGCAGTGATAATAGGACTGCCTGACAGACGACATCAGGGAAAACTTACGCTGGAATATGATGCTGGCAGATGATGTAGTGATTTGTTCAAATGAACAGGAGGAATCAGAGGAGGAGCTGGAGAACTGGAGAAAACCATTGGAAGACAAAGGCATGAAAGTGAGCAGAAAGATGACACCGTGCTTGTGCATAGGAAAGGCAAATATGACATCTGGGAGTATCAAAATGAAAGAAAATGAAGTCCTGCATGCACAAGAAGTCACGTATCTGGGCTCAACAGTACAGGAGAATGGTGGCACCAATGAAGAAGTTACAAAGAGGATTTCAGCAGGTTGGAACAGCTGGAGAAAGGTTACAGGTGTACTTTGCGATAAGAAAGTACCAACTAAGGTGAAAGGCAAAGTATACAAAGTCATGATGTGACCAGCAATGCGATATAGTATGGAGACAGTCGCAGTGACAAAGAGACAAGTGAGAAAACTGTAGGTTGCGAGATGGAGATGGTAAGATGGGCCAAAAGAGTGACTATGATGGATAGGGTGTGAAATGAAGATGTGCTGCGGGAGACAGATGTGGAAGACCTGAGTAGCACACTGAGGGAGAGCACACAAGAAGACTGAGGTGGTTTCGACATGTGCAGAGAAGGGACGACCAGCATCCTGGAAAACAAGTGATAGTAATGGAGAGTGGGACAGATCGTCGTAAAACTTGTCTAGTTCCTCTTCGTCAAATTCCCCTGTAGCCGCGTATGCAACAATGAGATTCAATTTGGATGGACTAGCTTTGAGTGTGACCAGAAATACACGTTCAAGACGTGGCTATGTGATCTGTACAGATTTTGAAAACTATTTGTTCAGGATTAGAGCAACTCTGTGGTGATTTTGGTCGCCACCAGAGTAGGATTCGGAGCGTATGCTTGAGAGCTGCCTGTAAAGCTTAAGAATTCCTAAAAACGTTTAGCCCTTAAATAATACTAATTAATACGTCTGTGCACCACGAGAGTCTAATAACTAATAGAATAGTCGTTCCTTTCGATTACAACTTTGTTGCTCATATACACTAACATCTAAGAGGTATAATAATATATAGGGAAATGAACCATAATTCTAGAACTGGTAATTGCGCAGAAAAGAAAAGTCTAGAATGTAAATTACGACAACTGTCACGTTACCTACGCATTCTTCGTGGGAAGGACTTTATGTGTTGTTTGGACGAAGCAGATCGACCACACTATAATAGTTATTTATGGGATACGAGTAAAGCGTTTGCTTCTTGTGACTATCGCTAGCTTTAACTGATGCACCATTTCAATAGAAAGGTTTGATGAGAGGTATTTCAAGTCCATAATATCACAAGTCTCAACCCAATGGCTGGAAGGGGTAATCCATCAATCTAGAGAAGTCGGTACTTTTTCTGACTGGTAAGTGTAAATGTCAGGAACGTCAGATTCTGAACGAAAGACTGTACTTTTGAAATTTAATAGGCAATTCAAATAATTTTTAGGCTTGATTTTGGTACATTAGATTTAGTTTAAATGCTAGATAAATTGTTTCCGGAAAATTAGTCCTGAGTAGCGGTAGTAATAGGTTACCAATCAGAATCAACAACGACAGGGCATGTAATTCAAAGTTAGGCATAGAGGCCTCACAGGCTTTCTTTGAAGAATATTAGGATTAGATTCATAGACGAGCTGTATCGAGATGATAGAAGTAGAGAATTGTTCTGGCAGTTTCGGTTAGCTTGTGCTAAAAAGGGAATGAAAATGTGTAAGGATAGTATTCTAATAAAAATAATAACGAAACGTATGATAATAGTGTATTCTCGAGTCAGATATTTATGTAAATGCATTGCCTCAGCAGAAACATCAATGCATTCGTATATATTTTGTTATAAGTGGATCATCACCGCAGTAAATTGATTTAAGCTTCTTGTCTTGAACAATATATAATGCAATTGTTGCGACAGACATCATACTTGGGCACATAACATTTAGCTTGTTTCTCGCAACTATATCTGGTAATATATTCAGAGTATCTTGTAGTTTAGTTTGTGTTCTACTCTTTGTATGGTGGGTTAGAGTACAATAGTTTGGTTCTTGTTTTGAATAAGTGAGGAAGTCAAGCTGTGTTATTCTGCCTCAAGATAAGCAGTGCAAGATTGTTATGGGCCAATAAGCTGTAATTGAGATAGCAAGTTCGCCCGTCAAATCCCATCACTAACATTATGTCAAAACCGGTTAAACTAATACAGTACCTCGTTGCAAAGACAAAAATAAGGGTAAAATGATAGACTAGCAGCCATCTCCATGTGAATCTTATCTTTAGTTTCAACGCTTTTAAGGTAACTCCTAGATTCCTTAGAGTACAAAAGAAATTATAATAATTAATACATTTTTGTAAACATTAGATAGATTTACCTGGATACTGGCAGAAACGCCTATATTTCTATTGCTACTGTGCATTTTTCGTCTATCAATTCTTCCTATTCGGGGCAAGCATATTCAATTTGTTGATCTCTGTGAAATTGTTTTCTTCAATTTTACTCTTACTTTACCACAACAAGAATATGGTTACTGAAGCAGTCTGGCCATTGAGTTTACTACCAGAACACAAATCATCACTATGTATGTTAATCGGGATAAATTTCAATTGATTGCGTCCTACATAATCCATTTGACCTTTTTGTGAGTCATATCTTCCACCATGTTGCCCTTATCATGTTATATTGATGCAGCATTCCATTGTTCTTCTTTTCTCATTGTCCTGTCATTACTCCATGTGTTCGTACAAACTCATTATATCTTTCGTTCCGATATTTGCAATAGAATTTCCTTGAATTAAGACAATATCTTGTAATCTGGAAAATCTAGGTACCTAAAAAGGAAAAAGAAAGATTACAACTACTCAAGAATCAAGGCGCTTGATGGCTTTATCCTTAAGAGACGCAAAAAGCCCTTTAACAAATGCATTAAAATTGTTTTCATGTCTTAACAAAGAGTCCAAAGAGTTAAATAAACTTAAAACAGTGTCCTGAAAAGTTCCTCTTTTTAAAGTTGGCTCAAGTCTGGTTACTTTGTTAGATTTGAGGGTATTGTTATTACTTTTTCCTTCAGAGTTAAGGGAATTGCAGTAGACTTTGATTGTCTTGCTTTAAAAGCTGTCTTTAAAAGGTGTAGTTCCCTACGCTCTCTCATTGGTAGCCAGTCCAGAACGATACCATCCTTCTCTTTGGAAAATGACGATAATGACTTAAGTTTTTATGGGATTCAATGCAAGGTTAAAAACCTTCTGACCACAAATTTAGATTGACAATATCTCTATTTAGCTCATCTACCATGCTGTTTCTATCATTTGGTGTCATCTGCATATTAATAACATGGTGCATTCAAATGCTTCCCCACATCACAGCCATAGAAGCTGAATAATAAAGGTCCGAGGATGGAATGTTGTTTTACACCGAACTCATTTTTCACACTTCCGATTACTTATCGTCTATTTGCACATATTGGTGACAATTACTGAGGTAGCATAGTACCGATTTGAGGAAATTGTTCAAAAAATTGAGTTTTTGTTTCGTGATACCTTGATAATGGAGTGTATTAAAGGCTTTAGAAAAATTAGCCAGTAAAAAGAAGTGTTACTTGCTGGGAATCATAACTTTTATGATTCTATCCATGACGCCAATTAATGCTGATATTGCTGAGTGCCATTTTCTTAAGCTCAACAATATGTCATGTTAGCTCTCTGCTTCAGCACTATGCGCTTAGAAATTTTCTATAAAACGGGCAAGATGGAGATATGGTGGTATTCAACATTCGTAGTTGCGTTTTTGACTTTTGTCATAGGTGATACTCTGGAAGACTGATTTTGTCATAAGAGTGTTTATGATATGAGTGATATGAGGTCAGAAGTCAAGTGTTCAGCAAAGCACTTTAGTTATTTAGCAGGAATTTGGTCTGGTTCTGTGGATATGTAATTCCTTAGTGTCATTATCTCTCTAAGTGTCTCCTTCCATATGACATGAGATAAGCAAAAGGGGCAATCGTTCTGGTCTTGAAGGCTTGAAATATAATACTCAAATTCTTGCATGTCGGTAGAAGAGCAACAGAGAGGGCTTTCTGCTGTACTAGTAAAGTGATCAGTTAACCTCTCTGGATCGTCTGAGAGAGGGCACGGACTTGGATTGTGAATAGAGTGTATCAATGTCACACTGCTGTTGGCTTTTCTAAAGAGAGAGGTCAATTTAACCCTCTTTAAAGGGTATGTTTGTGCTGGGTACGACTTAAAACTGCATCTGGTGGTGAGGCTTCAGTTTGGAAGTTCTGAAGTTTTGGAGAGTGTTATGAGATATTGCTAGCTGATATGTAACACATTTGGACAGAATGTTTGTATTCTGTTTGGTCCTAATGTGTGTCCGATTATATGTCTACAGTGAGGCTGGGTGATTAATATGAAATTCGGCACGTGGACTGGAGGTGTCTTTACAACTGGCGCAGTCGTTAAACTGATATCGTTGATATATATTATTATACATTATAAAGCATAATTTATTCAATTGAAAAAGTGGATCTATGGCTTAAGCGTTTATTGACCTCATGGACGTTGATGAAGACATTAAAGTATGTGGTTGCAAAGATCTGGGATCTTATAACCTACAACGGTCACTCAACCTAAGCCACAAACATTCAACAACTGGAAGAGTTCCAGATTTCCCCATCGACAGACTCACTAAAATCATTCATGGAATTGCAGTTTGAAGGCGACATAACCGACTTTGTGCGAAGATTGAGAAAACTGGCAAAACATGTGATCAAAACAACCAGTTCAGTGAACGACCTTATTTATCAACAGTTAATCCAAATGATCGAGCTCAGTCATCACAATCAGTTTGAAAAGGATAATCTTCATGAGATGGCGAAGAACAGTGGAACTGCGTCACCGGATTACCGGGTCATTCGGGTCAATTTTTCCGACCGGGTCACTGGGTCACCCTAGTCTGACCCGGTGACCTGGCTGTTACAATCTGGCCAAGTTACCAAATATGATGCTCATGTTAGGATTCTGTTAGCAGTTAGCTAGCTAACAATTAAATGTTGACATATAATCGACATTCGTCAGCCATGAAAACGATTTATTTCACCACAAAGTGCCGAGATGTGGAGCTGACACATTTTACTCTGGCCGTGGCTTGCCGTCAATCTAGTGGCAAGTCAAACTATATTTTTGCGAGACATGAATTCCACCAGGACCGACCAATCCCCCCCCTCCCCTCTTTTGTGTTATGTTATGATGTGTTTTTCTGTTATAATGTATGTTACGTAGCATGGGTAATTAATCGAATGAGCACTTTTTTAGATATCTATCATTCACACCAAGTTCATTAGGACAATTGGGCTCGTCTACCCGATACGCCGTCAAGAAGGACAAACTTGACCAAGTGGCCAAATCCAACCGTTAAGTTTTTAAACCACCTTGTCGGACTCTATCTTGATTAATTATTGGGTCGCAATTTTGCTGTCGCATCTCGAAAGTGAAGAAATTCATCAGACCATGGATCCCAGCGAAATTTCCTAGCAGCTTAAGGCAGGAAGGTACACGCTCAAAAGATCGAACAAGAAAGCTGATTTCTGGAGACTGTTTCGTGATGTTTATTACGAGGAGGACAAGACAAATGTTAGGGCTAACTGGATATGACCAGTGCCACGTGTGCTACATATACAAGAAAAAAGAGGAGGAAGGAGAGGTGGTTGATTATGGAATGAAAATCTCTCGGATTCCAGAAGGGTGTGCAAAAAGGTCAATATTGGAACTCCCGCTACCGGAATCGCAGCTCATTTTGCTCCAGAAATGCCCAAAATATCTCAAGCTCTCCTAGACTAGGTCAAGCAAGCAGAGGTTGACGTGATTTCTTCTACCTGTGCCCCTTTTAAACTTGTGGACAATCCAGAATTTAGGAAACTTGTCAATACCCTGATTGAGGTTGGAGCTAAACACGGTGTGGTCGATTTGATTGTCATGCACTACCGTTGGAAAACTGTCCAAAAAGCCACAATTGCTATGTTCGAAATCTTGAAGACAAAGATCTACCAGTTGATAAAGAATACGGCGTGTTCTGGAGCCGTTGCCTTTGTAACTGACCTGCGGACGGAAGATGTTGAAGGATGAAGATGAATCCTTCTTAAAGTTAACAGCTGACAACGGCAATACGCAGAAACTCCCCAAAAGAGAACAACAAGCTTTATCTCTGTACCACTTGTACTGAATTTATTTCACAAGAAAAGGGAATTTTATATATCTAAAAAGGGATATCCACATACATCATTTACGTCAATTTGGAATAGCATTGAGCAAGGAAAAATATTTCAGTATTAACTGCGTGGGTCACTACAATGTTATGCAAAATAGCTTTCTCGAGCTTACCTTCTTTTGGATCAAAGAAACCGGACATGATAGCATTGAAGCGAGCGATGTTCTGTTGCTAGCTTTTTTCTGAGGCAAAAACCGCGACCAACATGGAGCAAGCAATAGATTCTACACATAGAGAGGCCTGACTATACCTGGATAAGGTTGCGGTTACCACTGATAAGGGTGCCAACATAGTAGCCACAACGAGACAGAAACTCCGGATAGATTGTGCCTGACATCGGCTTTACACAGACATACAGAAAACCTGGTTCGAGGGAGAATCTGAGGAATTGGAGGATTTGGATAACCAGTGCCATAGGCTAGTCACATTCGTGAAAAAGAGTTCAGGTATACAAACGCAGCTTCTTGTCACACTGAAACACTGAGGAATCACACAACCATGGAGGTCTCTAGTGAAAATGCTGCAATCGATTGAGAAAAACGTCACTGACCCTGAAGAGAAGCTTGCTGGGATTTTTCGTGCAAAGCGGAAAGTGTTTTCACTTGAGGACATTAATCATGAGCTGCTATCATCAGTTCTGAGGGTTCAAAAGCTGCTGATGTCTTCGATATACTGGAAGCGGCCGAAATCCGTAATCTACACGCTGTACTTCCAAGCTACTACCTTATGCGTTATTTTTGGTCATCTCAAGACAGGCGGGACTCACCTGAAGTTTGAGCATTTAAGTAGCATCTCGTAGACTTTCTGGATGAAAAAGTGTAGGACAGTATCGTCCAGATGCACCTCTCGGCTACATTCCTAGATCTAACATTGAAAGAATTCCTTTTTTGTAAAGAGGAATATCCTGCTCAGTTCAAACGAAATGCAGTTGACTGAATTCGTTAGTTCTGTAAGTCATCTAACATGTTGAAAGAAACGGAAGGGGCAAGACTTCCAGTTGGTGATCCGGCCCTGGAGGAACTGGACCTGGAACTGGAGCCGAGCATAGCAGGGACTTCACGCTAAGAAGACCCCCTGGAAAAAATAGCCAGGAAGGATCCGTTTCCCTCTTTTTGATCGAAAAAGCCACCCAACCGATTGAGCCAGAAGCACTTACAGATGCAAATATGGAGAGAGAAGTAAGCTCAGAGCTTGAGCAATATGAGCGCACCGATGCACCGGACGTTCCTGATCAGAAGTCATTTGATGCCCTGGCTTGGTCGGGTGAACAGCGTTACCGATTTCTGTATCTGTCTATTGCTGCCACGCAGCTTTTGGTGAACCAGTGCTCGAGTGCTGAATGACAATTTTCTGGGTGGAAAGCGTTAGTCGAAAAGACGCGGCCAGCTTGAAACCTGATACCATGGAAGTCTAGGTTGTTGTGGCTGAAGGACTGAAAAAAGGCATTGTGTAGCCATTCAAGTGTGGAGCTAATTGCAGGATCTTCTAATTGCGCATTCCTTCTTTTGCGTCATTTTCCTAGTCAAAATGTTTTATATGTTCCTGCGAACTACGGTGTTGTGTTGCAATTGCGTGTTCCCTCTTCTGCATCATTTTCTCAAACGGAATGTTAGGCCAATGTATTTTTTCTTGTCAATGCTTATGTATGTGAACTTGTAAATGTAATTTCCTTGTCATTTTCTGTTGCATTTTTGTTAGCTCGTATGTGCAGTGTTTACGAAGTGTGCGACGGGCGTGGCTAGTCTTGGTTTTGCTAATACTTGGGGTCCGTCTAGGCGATCTGTTTTTGACCGAAACTTTATTTACTTACTGTTAGGTATCAAAAATGACGGTGGAAAGCAAATATGCTATAAACTTTTTGCTTTGGCAAGTAAATCTGTAAGTCCTAAACGGGATGGTACAACATAGCATCAAAGCAAAATACTTCGAGATTTTGTTGCAGAAAATTTGGACTGGGTCACGGGGTCATTCGGGTCACTTTTTCCGACTGGGTCACCGGGTCACAAGCCCGACTCGGTCAGCGGTTCCACCTCTAGTGAAGAAGCTTGCTGAGATTCGATGTGAAGATATTCTTGAGAAAGCTAGTCCAGGCGTGTTGGCTGTCAAGGGTGTGGTGTGCAACAAATGTCATTGCAAGGGCCATTTTGCCAGGGATTTCTAGCAAGACAAGGTTTGTGAAAAATGTCGCCGCACAGGTCACATTGGCCGACTTTGCCGCCAAGTTAGCAAACAAAACAACTACCCTCTCCTCGGTGTCTGCAACAGGACACCCTAACGGAGTATTCATTCCTGTTATGTTATTGGAAAATATTAAAATATCTGCATTTATTGACACTGGATCAACATTGAACATTATTTCTATGAATTAAAAAACAGCATAAGCCGGGACCTTATTTACGCCCTGTTGTTTGGATCTGTTATTTGGCTAATTCACAGAAACACTTATATTATTGGAACATTTCATTGCCGGTGAAAGCCGAGGGTATTGCAAAAACAATTGAGTTTGCGGTTTTTAATTCTACTCCTTATACATTATTGTTGGGGATTCATGATTTGAAAAGCCTTTCTGTTCCGATGGAGTTTGGTTCAATTGTATCTTAAATTGTGAGTGACAAACAGTTAGGAATTCATCTGTCATATTCTCAGCAACAAGATTTTGTAGTCTAGCTCCTTCGTTTTGATTCCCAAGAAAAATAAAAAGTTTACATTTATTGTAGATTACCAATCATGAAATCGCATAACTACAAAAGATCGTTTTCTTATACCAGTTATTGATGGCTTTTCAACCTATACAGCAAACATGCAATACTTTACGACACTAGACCTTGCTAGTGGGTACTGGCAGATTGAGGTTGAAGAAAAGAATAAATGTAAAACAGCGTTCTCTACGGATGATGGTGTATACAAATTCAACATCATGCCATTTGGCTTGTGCAATGCACCTGCCACTTTTCAGCGCTGCATGAATCAATTCTTGGAGATATGAAAGCAAGAGGCGTAATTCCTTATATTGATGACATAATTATTGCTTCATCTTCCTGGGAAATCATTAACAGGACATCAGCGATGTTTTTCAATGGCTAAAGGAAGTTGATTTGAAAATTCAACTATCCAAATAAACATCTGCAGAGATGAAGTTGTGTATCTTGGCCATCTCGTTAATCGTGACGGAATTCAGCTAGACCCTGCAAAGGTCGAACATTTGAAAAACTTGGCAGCTCCAACAAAACGCAACAGCTGGACAAAATTTTGCGGATTTGCCAATTACGTGTCTACATTTGTACCTCAATTTGCAACAAAAATGACCCCACTTTTTGAGCTGAAGTCTTCAAAGACAAAACATGCGTGGAATTTAGCTTGTCATGATGCTTTTGAGGCAATCAAAGAAGGTATCTTGAATGAATGCCAGCTTTTCCATCCAGATGACAGCAAACTGTTTGTAGACGTAGACGCATCTGATTTTGGCTTTGGTTTAGCTCTATTCCAAAATGGTAACCCAATTTACTTTTACAGTCAATTATTTCAATCTGCAGAAAAGTCTTACTCGACGACTAACAAAGAGTACTTTGCACTCATAACTGGCATCAAAGTGTTTCAGTATTACCTATGCGGCCATCAGTGTAAATTTTATGGACTATCAACCACTAATCACCGTGGTGAAATCCTAGAAAGCAATGTGTCAGCGGCACGTCAGATACCAACAGCTACTTCAGGAATTTAACTACATAATTCGACAATTGCCAGGCTCATGAAATGAAGTTGTGGACCAGCTAAGTCGCAACATGAAACGTGCTAGCAGCACTGAAGAAATGAATGCCGCATTTGCATGCCAACTAAACCCCAATGCTATGCCATCTTTCCTAGGACCCTGGTTAACGAAAGTTGACAGTGAGACATGTTTCCTCTTGTGAAGCAGTATCACGATCTGGACATTTTTCCGTGCCTCGTATTTATAAGTGTTACTCAACGATGGTGATTGGTTTCTGTGCATGCGATGAGTGCTCAGAAAATACCAAGATGATTGCACCATTTGCAATGAAACAAGCTCGTACACTTCACACAAAGAGTCTAACTCACATCTTCCTACCTCGGACAACATCTTGCCTTGAGAATTTGTTGCAATTGAATTGCCGTCCTCTCTCTGTTGCCCTAAGTGGATACCGTTACCTTATCATTATGCTTGATCGCTGTACTGGATATATTGATTACAGTAAAACCTCGTTTTGTCCACATCAAGTATGCAAACCTACTTGCCTGGGACGTCGATCCACAGGTCAATTAAAAGTAGTAAAACAAATCTCAAATCAAGTTGTTGAACTGAAAAATGGCCAGAAAGTGAATCTGAAGAGATGTCAGGGCATATATTAACATCCAATCGCAAGAGGGAGAATTGTATATTACATTGTTAGCTGATATGTAACACAAATGGAAAGAACATCTGTATTGTGTTTGGTTCGAATGAGTGTTCGAGTCAGGCTGGGTGATTAATATAAAATTGGGCACATGGACTGGAAGTGTCTTTAGAGAGAGTCTGCAGCCAATCCTTAGTCACCATTGCTCTCAGGTCCATTCTGGCCCAGAATGGTAGTACCTGCAAGGGTTATGGGTAAAGTAGCTTTGTCGTGGCCAATTCTTTTTTATCTGCTACTGATATGCTGTAGCCCATTGCCACCTGTCATCTGCATTGGGCAGATTTAGCTCAACAACATTGACAGGTAGCCCATCTTGGAAAAGGAAACTCTGAAATGAAACCTCTGCTGTCTTGTGGATTCTCCTTTTGAGGAAAAGACAAGAGTAAACCCTGAGGAAAAATCTTGAGTCAGAGCCCCTGAGGCAGTTCAATGCTGTTTTAAGCATTGTTCTGGCAGCCGTGCTGGCACCCCCTGTATTGGCCTTTCTGTTGGATTCTGCTTGTAACACGGAGCGGGGGATCCTGGTAGCTGGGCAAACAAAGGTCTCTATATCACACGCTGAGGCCTGCACCTGGAGAGGTCACTCTAGCTTCAGTCAAAAGTTACCAGTTATAAGCCTAAGCTCAGTTGGTGTAGAGCTGGGCACTAGGGGTTGCTGCTGACGGCTGATGAGATCTTTGGAGCCTCAACCCAAGCAGCCCTCGTACAATAAGGTGCTACCCGGCCGCAAGTTGCTTGCTTCATTGGTTGTGTGAAACTTAGACAAAATCGAAATACTAGTTGTAAAATTTAGCACCAGACAACAAATTAAAGAAAAAGAAAAGGAAACTGCCCGCCCTACATTTGGCAACTTGGAATGTTAGGACAATGTGTCCTGGCCTCTCGCACGACTTCCAACAAGTTGATGACACTAGAAAAAACAGCATTAATTGACTGTAAGTTAGCCAAGCGGAACATTGACATTGCTGTCCTCTAAGAGACAGGTCTAGCCAACCAGTGGCAGTCTCAAGGAGAAGGACTAAACTTTATTCAGGCAATGCTTGGAGTCAGACGAGCACCAAATTCACGGAGTTGGTTTTACAGTGCTCAACTCCATTCTGTTGTCAGTGGAGCCTCCTTCTAAAGGGACTGAGCAGGTCCTGTCGCTGCGCCTCACCACCTACTGGAGTACAAGAGACAGCCCTGTGAGAAGACACTGGCCGCCTACAGAAAAGCCGCTAACAATGCCAAGAGGATCTCCCGCAAGTGTTCCAACGACTACTGGCTAAGGCTATTCGGAGACATCCGGTCAGCCACTCACAGTGGAAATACTAAGGCCACGCATGAAGGGGTGAAGAAAGCCTTCGGTCCTAGTGTCATCAAGATGGCACCCCTGAAGTCCACCTCTGGAGAGATCATCAAGGACCGCAGAAAGGAAATGGGGAGATGGGTTGAGCATTACAAAGAGCTGTACTCCAGGGAAAATGTCGTCAGTGACAAAGCCATCGAGAACACCACGCCACTCCCACCACAAAAGATCTCAACTCACCATTCACTATCGATGAACTGATGAAGGCTATCAACTCACTCTTCTGTGGAAAAGCTCCAGGCAGAAACAGAATTCCACCAGAGATATTAAAGGCGGGAAGGGAGAATCCTCTCCTGAGCCACTTGCATGAGCTCCTGCTCCAGTGCTGGGAAAAGGGCACAATTACCCTAGAAATGTGGGATGCAAATATTGTCACGCTCTACAAGAACAAGGGCGACCACAGCGACTGTGACAAATATCCCGGGATTTCCTTCCTCGGCATTGTTGGTAAAGCTTTCGCACAGGTGGTCCTCAACCGCCTTTAACTGTTGAATGACCAAATTAACCCAGAGTCACAGTGTGGGTTTTGAGCACAATGATGAACGATCTACATGGTGTTCTCCATCAGCCAGCTGCAAGGTAAGTGTCACGAGACATCCGTTGTACATCGCCTTCATCAAGCTGACCAAAGCTACCCTCCTGCTCAAGCTCTTGAAGATAATCACATCATTCTACAATGTCATGATGGGTATTGTCCAGGACAACGGATCATCTTCAGACCCCTTCCTAGTCAAGAGTGACATGAACCAAGGATACATCCTGGCACCTACGCTTTTTGGCATCTTCGTTTCCCTGCTCCTGCCCTATGGGTTCCACGAGTCAGACGACGGCTTGTTTCTCCACACTAGGAGTGACGGCAGTCTGTTCAACCTTGCCCATCTCAGAGCAAAGACGAAAGTGCGCCAAGTGCTCATTAGGGAGAGAATGCTGCTCTCATTGCACACTTTGAGGAAGTGCAGCGACTCATCACCCAATTTGTGGACGCATACACAGAGAAAACCAACATAATGGGCCAAACACCACGCGTACAATTACCATCAGCGACCACTCCCTGGAAGTGATAGACTAGCTCACCTACCTTGGCTTTACCATCTTCAGCAACTTGTCTCTGGGAATGGAGCTAACCGTGCGGATAGGCAAAGCAGCCACTGCCATGGACCACCTAGGAAAGCGAGTGTGCGGCAACACCATGCTAAAACGGTCAAAACCAAGATGAAATTGTATCAGGCCTGCGTGCTGAACACTCTTCTTTACTCGCACCAAGAGTGAAGACTGAATGCCTCCACATGCGCAACACTTGACGTCTCCTGAGCATTACCTGGCAGGATCGGGTCACAAACACAAGTGTCGTGTCCGAGGCAGGCATGCCTAGCATGTTTGCCATTCTCATTCACAAACGTCTTCGCTGGCTTGACTATGTGTGCAGAATAGAAGCTACAAGGACACCTGCAAGGGAGACCTCTAGGCTTGTGGCATTCAACCAACAGATCTCGAGATAGAGACATCCGACTGCGCCACCTGGAGAGCAAAGGTCAAGGACGGCGTCAAATCAGCAGAAGAGAGAAAGACATAAGGGAGAAGAGAGAGGCTTCCGTAGGCGACAGAGGATATAGTCCACCCCTGCCACCCCCACCATTTCCACCTGCATCACCTACCAACGAAGCTGCAAATCCAGAATTGGACTGCAAACCACTGCAGACGTTGTATTGCAACAAACTAGCTATAGAAAGCCATTGTCTCACGAAACTGAAGGTTGACATCATATAAAGAAGCATGTCTAACAATGCACTCTCAAACAGCTTGGTTTAGGCAATAGACAAAGTCCTTTGGATTATCTGTGCTAAATATTAAGGATAGTGGAAGCATGGAGAAATCTTTCCGGTATTCATCCTTGAATGTTTCTTTCATCCCCTGTGTACTTGTACCTAGACATAAAACTCTTTGTTCTGATTTAAGAAAAGGAGTTCTTATATATTAAGTGGCAATTTGTTTAGCGTTAAAATACTGGACAATTACTGGGAGTCGTTTGTTACAAGAAAAGTCACTACCACTGAGATCACTTCTCCGATGGTTTTACCTCATTTTATTGTCTTTAAATCAAGATTGCCTTGAAAATTTGCGACATTGCGCTAAAATCATACTTAAAAGCCCTTTT